>BQNB010001511.1:0-138430 GCA_026074375.1 Tanacetum coccineum | reverse complement strand
AAGGTACTTTGCCCTTCTGCAACAAGTGTAAGCTTCATCATGTAGGCCCTTGCACTATAAGATGTGGGAAGTGTAACAAGACTGGACATTTGACCCAGGATTGTAAGGTTACCAATTCCACTACTTTTACCTAGAGAGGTCAAATGGTGAATCAGAGGGATGTGACTTGTTTCGAGTGTGGAGCACCAGGACATTTCCGGAAGGATTGTTCCAAAGTCAAGAACCAAAACCGTGGGAACAAAACAAGAGTTTCATATGCAAGAGGCAAAGCATATATCCTAGGAGGAGGTGACGCAAACCCAGGTTCCAACTTCACTCTTAGAAGCAATTCAGCCGTTGGGTCAAATTAAATTTCTAGTGCAATAGATTCTCCAGTAGTCATTCTCATGTTAGACAAAATAGAATTCCTATATTTGCCTAATGAAGTGTAGCAAAGATAAAATTTGTATTATCTTTTCATAGAGGGCCTAACATGACTCAACTAACATGCTTTAATTCTGGTTCGCATAATCCTAATCAAGATGTGTGGAATTCTAAGGTTAAATGAGAGAGCAAGCAAGTTGTTGTAGGTATAAGAGAGAATGAGTCATCTAGAACCTAGGAGTATGCTTAAGAGTGACAATGTGTAATGCTCTATAATGAGAGTGTTCAAAGAATGCACCTTTGCATGTCTTTTATGAAAGAAATCCAATTAAGGTTATTTACCTCAATAGATCTTGTGAATGTTTCTTTGTATAAATAATGATGATTTACTAAAGGTTAGTTACATGTATGTTGGACTTTTAAGCAAGAGTTTTACAAGAGGAAGATGTTTTAAATCTAACGCCATAGGGCGGATTTACCTAAGCCGAAGATGAATCTAAAACGAATGATCCATTGATCCGTGGAGGTGCCAAATTTGGGCAAGGATCATTTTCCCACTATTTGGGAGATGGTGTTGAAATTAGGTTATTAGTAAAAGCTTATATAAGTTATAAGGGTTCTTGGTTTGAGTTTTCGGAAATGAAATCTAAGACTTGCTTATCAAGTTGGAGTACTTATGAGTTTCCCGATGGAAATTTATAAGTCGTCAATCCAACTTAGAGTGTGTTAAGCTTAGCATGTATAATTTGACCATATCTAATAACACAACATTTGAACACTTTAGACTCAATGAAACATTTTCTCTGCAAAGTGTGAATTGCAATTCCATGATTAATCTTGTTGTCTTGGAATCAACTTCGTGATTTCATGTAATAACCGAGGATGGTTAAACATGTAGACACAGAAAAATATCTATGGTCATTTGATTGATATTTTCGTAATCTAGATAAATCCCAGTCTAGATTTCATGTTCATAGTCTAATTTTGTAATTAGATTGAATAATGAGATTGATTATCGTTTGAATAATAATCATCTTCATATTCGAAATCCTCTTACGATCACTTATTGAAAGAAAGCACGATGATGGTTTATGTAATATGTTCAATTCTTCCTAGTCCTAACTTTAGATGGTTAAAAGGTTCTCATTTGGTGAAGAAGAAATATTATGCTCATTTGGTAAAGTAAGAGAAAGTTTTGATAAGAAGATAATTTGAGTTTTGAGTTGTGCTTTTGAATTGTTTGAGCAAAGTTACATATGTTGTGCATTTTCTCATGTTTTGCTTTTTGGAGATGAAGACTTTACCAATTGCATTGCAAGATAAATTACTTGAATATTTTGGACAAAACATTCACGTCGTCGATCTTACTTCATTGTGTATTTTATGCATATAATTGCTAAATATTTGGAACACAACTATTAGACAAGTAGACTAAATATGACATCATTTACACAAGTGTGAGTTATGATCCGATGCATATTCTTATCGTCTTAGAAAAGGATGTCGTTATTTTCATATCAATCGAGTGTGATTGAGTATGTAGGTTTTAGATAATATCTCTTGTTACATTTGATATAATCTTAAATCTAGACAAATAGGAATCCGATTTCTTGTCCATAATCGAAAACTTGTCAATTAGATTCAATAATAATATCAATCATAATTTGAATAATGAATTGATATGTATTCGAAATCCTTCTTGACCCTCACAAACACTATTTTTAAAAGAAAATAAATAAAGATTTTCATAGCGTGTTCCGTTAATCCTAATACTAGTTGTAAGGTGAGATTGATGAATAATGACAAATTAATTTCTTACTTCAAGATTGTCATATATTTTGCTTGTGTGAAAAGGTATTTGTTGATATGTATAGTATGCATAGTTTTTGACATTTTATGAGTATATAAATAATTTTCCTAATCATTTTTATACAACACATATCTTTTGTAAAATACTATATGTTTATAAAAGAATATAATTATGTGTGTGTGTTAGAATAATGCAAACACAAGCAAAGTTTAAAAATAAATTTTCTTTTACTTAATTACTAATGTATTAATACAAACTTTTCTTTTGTTTAACCAACCCAAGGTTAAACAACGCACAATGATGAAAAGATTTAGACATCTTGTTTAGAAGAGAGTTAATGTGTTGGAAATATTTTAGTGGTTCGGTCACGAAGCTCCTCTTCGCCCTACTCCACTCCCCAAGGTTAATGTGTTGGAAATATTTCTTTTGTTTAACCAACCCAAGGTAATAATATATATGTAACAATTATTACAAATGGACTAACTAGATTACATAACTTTCGTATCTTGACGATGACGAAAGTTCTTCTCTTGCGCTTGAGGGAAGAAGGAAAGGATAGAAGATTGAATCACATTTAAACAAGATTAAACAAGTTAAATGATCAAAGATTTAGAGAGATTTAGTGAGATCTAGAGAGAGAAAGAACTGAAAGAAATCCTTGCAAAAGGGTTATCTTTTTCTGCCAGAAATAGTACAGTATTTATAGACATGATTTCCAACGGCTAGCTGGTGGCGGTCCCGGCGGTCCCAGATATATCTAGGGGCCGCCAGGCCTATAAAGGGGGCCGCCACTAGAGTACGCTCCTGTTTTTATCTTTTTGTGGGGAAGGTTATATTTGGTATAGAAGTTTCCATTTTGGAGGGAAAACCTGATTCAAATTTTATTATTTAAATAAAACATTTTCTTTATAATTCAAAAATAATTTGTCTAATTGAATTTTGAAAATTTGTTTTGTTACATTTGTAAAAATGTAAAGTTTTAAGACAAAAACTTATTTTTTTGATCATCCTACAAGTTTAATGTTTGTTTGTACATACATTATGTGATTTACGTCGGGTGCAAACAAACGTCGGGAGATGTTGATGTATGTATGCATTGATGATTTGTTATTATGAGTAACTTGCGCACTTTACATTATGTATTACAAGTTATATGTTTGTCATCACCAAAACATAAAGAGATTGTATAGATTAAATATCTTAATATTTGCACTAACACAAGTATTCCTTTTAAGTTCACACTCTCCATTCTCTTCCTTATATCCTCTTTTGTGAGCTAACCGAACATAGCCTAATCAACAACAAAAAATGAGCTTATTTTAATTTGTTTAGACCATTGTAATAATCATCTATAACCAAAATGAAAAGTCAATGTAAAAGTTTGCAGGAGAGGATAAATAGAATTCACTTGTCATGTACGGGCTAGGCTGCCTCACAGAAGTTCTGTTCTCGTGTATATAGCATGATTAGAGCAACAACATTAAGACAAAACTTATTATCAGCTCGTAAATCTCCCTTGAGTTCAACATCACCATAAGAGGGAATACTCAATCTGATGCTAGACTCAAACTTATTTTGAAATGCTCTTTTATCAATACCTTCACCAACTTCCAGCGCAGGCAAGGTAGGAGGGTTACCTATATGACAACATAGTAATATAATAAGTCTATTTTGGTTATACCACACCTTTATTGGTCCTATTAGGAAAACAAAAAAGCAATCGGCTAAAAATGAAACAGATAGAATGAATTTCGTATAGGATGCGTGATTACTTGGTATCCTGAGGTGTAACTAAAACCCAGTGGGAGCTTTGTGCCAGATCAAAACGCGCAATCGAATCGAAGCTGATATTTCGGCTGACAGCTCCTTGAAATCAAATTGTATCAAAAAAACCATAAAAAATGCTTCACTTTTTTAGGAAAAAACTCGCAAGGCTTTCAGCAAATAGTGATCACCTTAAACAATGTTAGTTATCACAACAACAGATATATAAATTCTCAAAGAGTATTTAAAGTCAGAAATTTTCACAAAATCACAAATCCATCTTAGTTTTTCAGTCCATGACTTATCAAAACAACATTTGCAACAAATTTATAAATGAAAAACTAATTTATACGATCATACCTGATAAGCAATGAATAAGACCTTATTCGCGTAAGCCAATTTTCCAACGGTAATAAGGGCCTAAAAAGTGAGCTTGTAAGCTTTTTTTCTATAATCAAATAAGGACAAAAGCGGGCTAAATGAGCTACTAATCCAAACACCCATAGAATAAGAAACCCTTATTTTACTATTTGAAGCATACTAAACGACTCCCCATGTTAAATTCAACAAAATCATACAATTGCACTATTATTCATCTTAGCCACTATTTTTATTCCACTTTATGACATCACAACACATTACATTATAAAGAATGTAAGTTTCCATTGTTTTGGTATGCAATACAGTTTGTAGATGCCTATAGGTTTTTTTTTGTAAAAAAATATTTGGTTTGTGTTCTATAAAGGTGGCACGCTAGTGAGATACTAAAGAATTAGTATATGAATGCAAATTTGAATGACACATGCACTTGTTTAGACAAAGCAAACTATTTTTTGTGAATTTTCGCTAAGAATTCTCGATATAGTTTATTTTTTGTAGTATTGAGTGATTGATACTCTTGTTGTTTAATAAGCATTTTTAATTCGTGAGGAGATGTTGCCCTAGACAGCGCGACATATAATTGCCCATGCTCGAATATTGGTTCAGGTAAGTAGATACCGATCTTGTTTACTTCTACGTTATAATAATACTCACAAGAACCATATATGGAATTAAGTAGATAGTGCTTACCTAAACAGCCACCAAGCATACCGCCTCTATCTCATGGCTCAACATCCCACCCAAGATCTGCGAGTATAAATAGGATTCAAGGCTAAGCAACTACGTAATAATATGAAATCTGAAGTGAGCTAATTGACGAAGAATGGATAGATGAAAAAAAGATCAGAAATAAAGGAAAAAAGGATGATCTCAAAACACACAATGCTCAACTGCATGCAACGGTATCCGTTGCAGGGGTTGCTGCTATTATGGTCACTATTTCCGTTGCATCGACAACATTAAGAAATAATCCCACTAAGGAAAAAGCGCAGACAAAAGCAGCAAATGCAATCGCATAGGCAGCAACCCTCGCCTACTCAGTCATAAACTTTTACTACAAATTCAAGGCGCAACAATTATTTTCAAGTATTTGTCCAAAACCAATTATTGTCATGATTTATAAATACTTTAATCTCAATGTAAAAAGTAGCTTTCTAGGTGTGATTGGCCCTTTTTCTTCCGCGTCCTTCATTATGGAAAGCGCGAGCCTAATGACAAAATGTGAGAAAAAGTCAAATATTGTATCTAATATTATAAGATGCAATTTCTTATTAAGTTATCGGTAACACTTGTTAACACGGATCTTTGGTAAGGCTTATATAAATAAAACAGAAGTTAGATAAGGAATAAACATTTTTACTAAGTTTGGGAGCAACTCTTTAGCCTTTTTAACCAAAACATTATAGATTCCATCCGCAAAAAGTAGAAAATAAACCTGAAAAAAAGAAGCATAAGACTCAGTTATATAGGAAAAGAATAATAAGCATCACAATGAAATGTCAATCGATAAATACCTCCTTTATATCAATGCAGTGCTCTTTGGTTGTAGACATGGCTACAATTACAGCTTCATCCAACGGATATATGAAATATTGTAAAATTCAGAACCAATATTCGCACTATAATATATGATTAATATGCAATCAAGAAGTTTAGCTTTGTAACATATACCAAAAACTCCTGAGTGCCCAAATTACCATGTTTTAAAAAACTCAACAAAGCATTTGTAATTAGCTTAAATCTAAAATGTAGTAAATTTAATAATCCTAATCAAGTGTACCTGAAGAATTTTACAGATTTTTGTACTAAACTAATACAAAATCATAAATAAAATATATAAGTAAATATACATTTTATCAAACACTTTATACGCGAAACATAAAATTAAACTGATTAATTAAAAAAAGTTATACCTCAATGTAAGCACCAATGGGAGCAGCTAAAGGATTCTGACATATCTCCATCACTCTCAACGTGGTTATTTTGCTACGTTTTCTGTTGTAAACCCTAATTTCGAAAGCAAATATGGTATTAGAGATTAAAAGGATGATTGGTCCACGGCGTTCCCTTTTGAATGATGGCATTTGATTATTATTAGCTTTACAATGTATGACTACTCGTTCATTGTATTGTATATATGGATATAAACTTTTCTTTTGTATGGGAGGTATGGATGTTTCCTAGGTAACTTTATTATGTTCAGTTTGGTGAATGTTTCTGTGTGTGTCGATTAAACCTATATCATATTTGGTTACATCAGAGTTGCAATTCTTGTGTACAATTATTATGTGACTATAGATTTATTCTGTTTAGTGTCCTTATTCATTGTAACATGTTTAGACACTTATCTAAGCTCGTGGGCATTCCATTAGTTGTTCTGATTCTTAATCATTTGATTCGTATTTCGTATGATATTAGTTTAGCAGGTTCTCATGATTCGTTTCATTCATCTTTTTGTCTTATTACCTTTTTATTATTATATATGTTCACTGAGCGTTAGCTCAGCCACATTTTCTTTTACCGCGGCAGGTAATAAGCGGGAAGCTGGGATTTGAATGTTGAGAGTAGGAAGCTTTTAGAGGAACGACCCTTGATAGATTTCCTTTGTTTGGATTATGTTTAAGAATTATTTCGTATTGAATATCCTTTTTATTTAGACTTTGTTGGAAATTTAATTGCTTTGGAGTTCATTTGTTAATGACTTAGTATTTTTATTTATAAAGTCTTCCGCTTGCGTTTATATGTTCTGATATGACACCATAATGTGACTCTTGGTCTTTTTATTGGAACGGGATGTTACAATTATGGTATCAGAGCCAGGTTACGCCCTGTAGAACCTAGGTTATGACTTGTCGGAATGGGTAGGGACATTAGGTTTCCTTTTGAAATATGATCACTTCCTTTTTATTTTGACCTTAACTATAAATTGTCTTCGCTGTTTTCATTTGTTGATTATAAATGGGCGGCACACGTGGTCTCACCCTGAATTTTTAGGGGGTCCTGCTTTTAGGCGGCGGTGCAATGCGAGAGCTGTTGATGCATTTGCTACTGGTCATTAACTACTCGGCTCACCAATAAGATCCGTCAGAATGGTACTAAGGGAAGTGGTGACCAACCTCCCACTATCCACACCTGGTTTAAAAGGTTTGGAAAACAGAAGCCTCAATCTTTTAGCTCCGCAACCACTCCAGTTGATGCTGAAAATCTAGCTGATCACATGAGAGTTTATTTGAGGTTTTGGGATGTATTGATGAATTCAAGGCTAGGTTGGCAAGTTACAAGTTGGAAGGAGATTCTCTCAATTGGTGGAAGGCTTTTAAACAAGTCAAAGGAGGTGAGACATATGTGGCTACCTTGTCATGGAAGGACTTCCGTGACATCTTCTTTTTGTTGTACTTTCCCAGGTCTGAGCAACAAAAGTATGAGAGGGAGTACCACACGATTCGTCAGAGAGATGGAGAGACCAGTGGTGAGCTTATGTAGAGGTTTCTCAGGTTGGCAGGTTTCGTGGGTAAGAAGGCAGGTCCTCCGGAGGAACATGCCAAGCATTTCAAGTGGGCACTTTATGATTTGATTCTAGATGGGACAGTGAACACGGAATTTACTGATGTGGCTCAAGTGGCCAATGCTGCTAGGAACATGGAGATTCTCCGTGAGAGGTCAAGTCAGAATAACAAAAGGAACCGTGATGGGGACCGTTATTTGACCGACAATCTTAGTGTTAGCAATCAAAAGGGGTCAATGATTTAGAGGGTTATGAGGTCGCAGTATGCAGGCAAGGGTGGCAACAGTATCAGAAGTATGGCAAGATCAGGTCCAGCAGTACAAAAACCGTTCTTCTGGTCTTCAGATTCAGAAAAAGATACCCGGACTATGCATCCTCTTTTCCATGTGAACAAATGTGGGAAACTTCATCCGGGCAAGGCATGTCACAAGGTTACTGGAGCTTGTTTCAATTGTGGTTCGACTGGGCATATGGCCAGGGATTGCCCTAAGAATGGTGGAAACGGTGGTAGGGGAAATAGGAACGACAATCAACCTGCTGCTAAGGGGCGAGTATTTTCTTCGACCAAGGATCAGGCAGCTAACTCTTCAGGTACCGTTTCGGGAACTCTCTTCTTGAATGGTCGTGCTGTTTTGTCTTATTTGATAACGGGTATATGCCAACAAATTTATGTGGTTTTGTTTCATTGGCCTAATACATTTATCATTTCCCCTACGCTACTTAATTATACCTTATCGATATCTACGCCTATGAAAAGTCTGGTGATCATTGACCACGAATATCAGAACTGTCCGCTTCGATTTGATGATAAGATTCGTTCTGCTAATCTGTTTCCTCTGGATATGAATGATTTTGATATTAAATTCTGGGCATGGGTTGGTTGACTGAACGCGCCACTATCATTTGTCATACCAATCGTGTCATCTTTGGTGATCTGAATAACCCTGAATTCATCTACCTATTTCAATTTCGAGGACGAAAATTTCTTTTTAGAGGGGAAGAGTTGTAAAACCCAAAAATTTGGTTTACATTTTTATTTCACCATTTTGAATATAACCTAAGTTTGAATAATAAGTCTTTAACATTAAAACCTTAGGTTATATTTTTTGTTGTTATTTAAAATTACTTAACATAAGGTATTTAAATAATATATATATATATATATTTATATATTTACTATATATATATATATATATATATAGATTCTTATTTTAACGTTTATATGCCCCCCCCCCCTTTTATTTGTTTGATTATGATAATGATATTCTTTTATTTTTTTTTAACAAAACCTATTTTAAGTATAAGTGTAAAAGGATTTAGGGCAAATCTTATGAAATTTCCAAAAGTAATAGGAAATTATTATCCCCCACTACTCTTATATCTATATGGCCGGCCTCTATCCCCCCTTCTCCCTCATCATTCTCTCTTAAAAATTTTACTCCAAAACTTGTGTTCATCTATAGAATTTGCTATAAGAAGAAGGGGGTGTAGTAATTTGTGATTTCGATAGTGTTTTTCAAGCCTTAGTGTTTTTGGTGTGATTCTTGGCTTTAGTTCTTTGGTGTTTTTGTTCTTGTGATCCTCTCCATTCTTGATTCTCTAAGGTATTCCATGTTCTTTTGAATTCATTCCTTGTGTCACCATGATTCATACATAAGTTTTTACATAAAACCATAGAATTGTAAAAGGAAAACATGTGTAATAATCTTGTAAAATTCTTTATGATTAAACCTAAAATAATCTTGTTATGAAATCCTAGATAATCATTAATGATGTCTTATTGAAAACCTACAAGATTAGAAACCCTAGGACATGTTTTTATGAAGAGGATTGGTAAGAATTAGGGTTTATATGTCTTTACGTTTATGTCCAGAATTTTGGGTCGCGTTGATAGGGGTATAACTTTATGATAAAATGAGTTTTGACATGATTCTTGAGCCTAAAGTTAAAATCAAAGAGTCTAGTTTCTGGAAAAGTCGGGCTCATGTCAATTGGAGGTCGGGAAGGTCGATTTTTAGATTTTATAAGATTAAGTGTTGAATTTGGAATTTTGTCCGAAAGATTCAGTAGTAGTATTTGATTTTTAATTCTCAAATTGTAAGGAGTTAGCCTCTAAAATTCAAACTAGTAAATCTTCATAATATTACCTACATCCATGATTTTGTTCAGAATTTTCTGAGTTGTCTAAGTAGGGTCTTTACGCGTGAACTTTTCGAAAGTACCAGCAGGTCATTTTTTCTTGGTCGGATCAGTTTGGTATCGATGCGTTAAAAAGGGGTATTTATATATGGAAATAAAATCAACCAAAATTCATGGGCATACTAGACACATGTGGAAACCTCTGTGACTTTTGGAAAATTTTTAGGAGGTCGTTTAATGAGTTTATAAAATTCGAAACCAACCCTTAAAAACTTTACAAATTCTGGAAATTAAGAAAACCTTATTAGGTTTCATTAAGTGCTATAAGTAGTATGATTTAGCAATGAACATATAAATAAAATAAGATATATAATGATATGTAATCATGGATTCTTGTAGATTCGGTGAAGAGGGAGTGATCTCTGGTCTTTCTGTTCTTTCTCTCCGTTGCGTATTTGTTTAGGTACATATATTTTGTCCTTTTAGTAAGGACACCTCATGACTTGATTCTCATATGTTTCAGCTACTTTGATTCGTTTGATATTCCGTCTGATTTGCTATCCGTACTCATGACTCATTGATATTCGTTGATATTCTGTTTGATTTGATATTCACATTCATGATTCCTTTGATCTTTGTTTGAATATGATATTAGATCTGTTATCTTGATTGAATTATTGGTAACTTATTTAGTTTGCTTAAATTTTTGCCCGAGCTATTTGAACTAGTCATGGAGGTACCATGACCACGTCATTGATGCACCAATGGCATGACACTATCTGTGGCGGTATGATTGGTCCATGGCGTTCCCTTTTGAATGATGGCCTTTGATTATTATTAGCTTACATATGTATGTATACTCGTCATTGTACTTGTGTATATGGATATGACTTTGTTTAGTAGGAAGCGTATGGATGCATCCTAGGTACTTTGTTCCGTTCAGTTCAGGTGAATGGTTGTGTGTATGCTATACACCCCATATCATATTTGGTACATCATGAGTTGCAAATCTTGTGTACAACTTATTATGTGACTATATGATTATATCTATTTAGGGTCTATTCATGTATCATGTTTAGACATTTATCTAAGCTCGTAGGCATTCCTTTGTTGTTCTTGATTCTTATTCATTTGATTCATATTTCATATGATATTGGTTTAGCATTCATCTTTTTGTCTTATTACCTTTTTATTATTGTATCTGTTCACTGAGCATTAGCTCAGCCACATTTTCTTTTCCTGCGGCATGTAATAAGCGGGAAGCTGGGATTTGAATGTTGAGAGTAGGAAGCTTTTATAGGACCGACCCTTGATAGATTTCCTTTGTTTGGATTTATATTTAAGACTTATTTCGTTTGAAGATCTCTTTTCATTTAGACTTTGTTTGAATTTAATACTTTTGGAAGTCATTTTGTTACATGACTTAGTATTTTTATTTAATAAAGTTTTCCGCTTGCATTTATATGTTCTGATATGACACTATAATGTGACTCTTGGTCTCTTTATCGGAGCGGGATGTTACAATCTATATGTAACAATTGTTACAAATGGACTAACTAGATTACATAACTTTCGTATCTTGACGATGACGAAAGTTCTTCTCTTGCACTTGAGAGAAGAAGGAAAGGATAGAAGATTGGATCACATTTAAACAAGATTAAACAAGTTAAATGATCAAAGATTTAGAGAGATTTAGTGAGATCTAGAAAGAGAAAGAACTGAAAGAAATTTATGCAAAAGGGTTATCTTTTTCTGCCAGAAATAGTGCAGTATTTATAGACAGGATTTCCAACGGCTAGCTGGTGGCGGTCCCAGCGGTCCTAGATATATCTGGGGGCCGCCAGGCCTATAAGGGGGCCGCCACTAGAGTACGCTCCTGTTTTTATCTTTTTGTGGGGAATGTTGTATTTGGTATAGAAGTTTCCATTTTAGAGGGAAAACCTGATTCAAATTTTATTATTTAAATAAAACATTTTCTTTATAATTCAAAAATAATTTGTCTAATTGAATTTTGAAAAATTATTTTGTTACATTTATAAAAATGTAAAGTTTTAAGATAAAAACTTATTTCTTTGATCATCCTACAAGTTTAATGTTTGTTTGTACATACCTTATGTGATTTACGTCGGGTGCAAACAAACGTCGGGAGATGTTGATGTATGTATGCATTGATGATTTGTTATTATGAGTAACTTGCGCACTTTACATTATGTATTACAAGTTACATGTTTGTCATCACCAAAACATAAAGAGATTGTATAGATTAAATATCTTAATATTTACACTAACACAAGTATTCCTTTTAAGTTCACGTTCTCCATTCTCTTCCTTATATCCTCTTTTGTGAGCTGACCGAACATAACCTAATCAACAACAAAAAATGAGCTTATTTTAATTTGTTTAGACCATTGTAATAATCATCTATAACCAAAACGAAAAGTCAATGTAAAAGTTTGCAGGAGAGGATAAATAGAATACACTTGTCATGTACGAGCTAGGCTGCCTCACAGAAGTTCTGTTCTCGTGTATATAGCATGATTAGAGCAACAACATTAAGACAAAACTTATTATCAGCTCGTAAATCTCCCTTGAGTTCAACATCACCATAAGAGGGAACACTCAATCTGATGCGAGACTCAAACTTATTTTGAAATGCTCTTTTATCAATACCTTCACCAACTTCCATGGCAGGCGAGTTAGGAGGGTTACCTATATGACAACATAGTAATATAATATGTCTATTTTGGTTATACCATACCTTTATTGGTCCTATTAGGAAAACAAAAAAGCAATCGGCTAAAAATGAAACAGATAGAATGACTTTCATATAGGATGCGTGATTACTTGGTATCCTGAGGTGTAACGAAAACCCAGTGGGAGCTTTGTGCCAGATCAAAACGCGCAATCGAATCGAAGCTGATATTTCGGCTGACAGCTCCTTGAAATCAAATTGTATCAAAAAAACCATAAAAATGCTTCACTTTTTTTGGAAAAAACTTGCAAGGCTTTCAGCAAATAGTGATCACCCTAAACAATGTTAGTTATCACAACAACAGATATATAAATGCTCAAAGAGTATTTAAAGTCAGAAATTTTTACAAAATCACAAATCCATCTTAGTTTTTCAGTCCATGACTTATCAAAACAACATTTGCAACAAATTTATAAATGAAAAACTGATTTATACGATCATACCTGATAAGCAATGAATAAGACCTTATTCGCTTAAGCCAATTTGCCAACGGTAATAAGGTTCTAAAAAGTGAGCTTGTAAGCTGTTTTCTGTAATCAAATAAGGCTAAAAGCGGGCTAAATGAGCTACTAATCCAAACACCCCTAGAATAAGAAACCCTTATTTTACTATTTGAAGCATACTAAACTACTCCCCATGTCAAATTCAACAAAATCATACAATTGCACTATTATTCATCTTAGCCACCATTTTTATTCCACTTTATGACATCACAACACATTACATTATAAAGAATGTAAGTTTCCATTGTTTTGCTATGCAATACAGTTTGTAGATGCCTATAGGTTTTTTTTGTAAAAAAATCTTTGGTTTGTGTTCTATAAAGGTGGCACGCTAGTGAGATACTAAAGAATTAGTATATGAATGCAGTTCTGAATGACACATGCACTTGTTTAGATAAAGCAAACCTATTTGTTGTAAATTTTCGCTAAGAATTCTCGATATACTTTATTTTTTGTAGTATTGAGTGATTGATTCTCTTGTTGTTTAATAAGCATTTTTAATTCGTGAGGAGATGTTGCCCTAGACAGCGCGACATATAATTGCGCATGCTCGAATATTGGTTCAGGTAAGTAGATACCGATCTTGTTTACTTCTACGTTCTAATAATATTCGCAAGAACCATTTATGGAATTAAGTAGATAGTGCTTACCTAAACAGCCACCAAGCATACCGCCTCTATCTTATGGCTCAACATCCCACCCAAGATCTGCGAGTATAAATAGGATTTAAGGCTAAGCAACTACGTAATAATATGAAATCTGAAGTGAGCTAATTGACGAAGAATGGATAGATGGAAAAAAGATCAGAAATAAAGGAAAAAAGGATGATCTCAGAACATACAATGCTCAACTGCATGCAATGGTATCCGTTGCAGGGGTTGCTGCTATTATGGTCACTATTGCTGTTGCATCGGCAACATTAAGCAATAATCCCACTAAGGAAAAAGCACAGACAAAAGAAGCAAATGCAATCGCATAGGCAGCCGCCCTCGCCTACTCAGTCGTAAACTTTTGCTGCAAATTCAAGGCGCAACAATTATTTTCAAGTATTTGTATAAAACCGATTATCGTCGTGATTTATAAATACTTTAATCTCAATGTAAAAAGTAGCTTTCCAGGTGTGATTGACCCTTTTTCTTCCGCGTCCTTCATTATGGAAAGCGCAAGCCTAATGACAAAATGTGAGAAAAAGTCAAATATTGTTTCTAATGTTATAAGATGCAATTTCTTATTAAGTTTTCGGTAACACTTGTTAACACGGATCTTTGGTAAGGCTTATATAAATAAAACAGAAGTTAGATAAGGAATAAACATTTTTGCTAAGTTTGGGAGCAACTCTTTAGCCATTTTAACCCAAACATTATAGATTCCATCCGCAAAAAGTAGAAAATGAACCTGAAAAAAAGAAGCATAAGACTCAGTTATATAGGAAAAGAATAATAAGCATCACAATGAAATATCAATCGATAAATACCTCCTTTATATCAATGCAGTGCTCTTTGGTTATAGACATGGCTACAATTACAGCTTCATCCAACGGATATCTGAAATATTGTAAAATTCAGAACCAATATTCGCACTATAATATATGATTAATATGCAATCAAGAAGTTTAGCTTTGTAAAATACACCAAAAACTCATGAGTGCCCAAATTACCATGTATTAAAAAACTCAACAAAGCATTTGTAATTAGCTTAAATCTAAAATGTAGTAAATTTAATAATCCTAATCAAGTGTACCTGAAGAATTTTATAGATTTTTGTACTAAAATAATACAAAATCATAAATAGAATATATAAGTAAATATATATTTTATCAAACACTTTATATGCGAAACAAAAAATTAAACTGATTAATTAAAAAAAGTTATACCTTAATGTAAGCACCAATGGGAGCAGCTAAAGGATTCTGACATATCTCCATCACTCTCAACGTGGTTATTTTGCTACATTTTCTGTTGTAAACCGTAATTTCGAAAGCATATATGGTATTAGAGATTAAAAGGATCAGGACTGTGATTTTGATGAGAGAAGATAATGAGAAGACACATAGTTGATAGATGGAATGAATGGAGAAGAATGGAGTGGCGAGAATTAAAAAAAGGGTCGGATCGGGTCAACCCGCCGCAACCGACCGAAACCAGCCGAAACCGACCGGAACCCGCCAAAAGAAGCCGGGTATGGCCAGGTCTGGCATTAAATGCTTATATCCCGCATCCTGGCCTTTATTAAAGTTATAATTAAATGATGAAAACATTTAGCTATTGATGAAAATAATTGTATATAATTATAGAAATATAAATATTTAGGGGATGTAATATTTGAATGTATTTTGATTTGACTTAAAATGACTTTTGATGTAGCAAATGTTTAAGATTAGCAATTTGTGTAAACTTAAGTTTTTAAGATTTTTAAACAAAAGTTCTAAATGCATTATATATACTAGACTAGATGAATACCCGCGCAAAGTGACGATGTATAGCGGCAAATAATTATACTTGCGAAATCGTGATTCTGATTTGACACTTGATGCGAAACACGTATGTTTTAAAATTAATATAGTGTGTGTTTTTGAAAAGTTGTCAATTTGTATTTGATCAAACTTAAAGTGTATGAAGAGGTATTTAGAGATAATTTAATCAAACTACATTAATTTAAATTTTTAATATTAAAATTTTTAAAAGATTACAAAATGGGCATTCAATTTTTATAATTACTATAAATTAAGTATATTACTAAAGATAGAGACTATATTCTCTTCATTTCTTTGAACATATGTCTATCGTCTTCTTCTTTTGTTATTTGTAACTCATGAACTGATGATACAGATTTTAGGCAATATCACTTAACATCTATAATCAGCTTGGGTCGCTGTTTATCTGGATGAGATTAAGAATGATTTGGGTGGTATCTTAAGCTTAAGATTTGCTAAAATAGAAAATCGTTAATCTCACCGTGGGAGGGGTTCTCACGATCTACCTCGGGGGTAAGAATTATTATATGATATGACAAGGTTTAAGATGAAGATTCAGAGAGTATAGTACGTGTATGTTATAGAATAGGAGAACTTAACTTTTGATCACCAAGTAGCTTGGTATTTATAGTGGTTCTCCCTTTGTCGTTATCCCTGGATCACGGATGACGGAACACGCTTTTACCCATTGGGTAATAGCATGCTTGTATTGTAACTGTTGATCCCTATTATCGTTTAAACATATGTATATATTAACACGAGACCGATAAGATACTAATAACACAATTTGTACTTTTCAACGTTTAACTCTTTATTGATATATATCAAAGAATTATAAATGACAAATAAACTCTCATAATATGAACAACACAAGCATCTTCTGGGCTTTGTGTGTTCTAGGAGATGATGTTCCTATCAACTATAATATATTTATATTATTTTATGTTTGTTTAGGAAAATGCATACCTATCTCCATTACAACTTGCCTACTTATAAAATGGGAAAAGGTAAAGCTTTCATGTGAAGCTTCAAATAATTACTAAAGTAAATAATTATTTCAACTATTTTTTTAGCTACTCTAGTACTTTTTGTCTTTCTTTGCTTTTTTACTTTTAGGAAGCTCCCACTAATACTTTCAGGTCTTTGTTCAAAGGTAGTGTTTGGGGAGTCAGTTTGCTATTGTCAACAATTACTGACTTTATCATCCTAATCCTGGTTCTTTTCTTCACTCGCTGAGATCCGCCTCAAGTTGTGATGAGCCTTTTCTTCAGACTCTGAAGAACTTCTTGAGGACGACTCATTGAACTTAATTCTGTTCAACGACTTTTTTTATACTTAGGATATTTTACATTCAAATCCTGTAGAAGGGACAATTAGGCACTGAATTGGCCCAACAATCTCCCCCTATTTGGATAGAAAATAGCCTAAGTTTAATCAGTAGTAAGTGAGCATAGCGGCTTCTTCTTACATATTGAGTAACAAAAAAAAAATACAAATAACTATATCTTTTGTTGTAAATGTTGATGAAGTTCTTCAGTCTTTTTGGAGGTTTAGTTCAGTTTTGGTTCGTTCAAAACTAGGGTACTCTAACTGGTTCAGTGCCGATGTTCAATTTTAAAGACTGGGTTTAACGACTAGTCAGTAACTAGGTTTAGTCCAGCGACTAGTTCAACACTGAAGAGGGTTCATCTCAGCGAAGGGGTTCAGTCTAGCGACTGGTTCAACACTAAAGGGGGTTCAATTCAGCGAAGGGGTTCAATTTCACTAGAGGTTTAAAACTGAAGGTTCAGTTTGCGATTCAGCTTTGGACCAAGTTAGGAGTTCAGTACTAGGTTCGTAACCCACGGATATTCACCTATGTTAGGAATTAAAAAGTGTTAATTGTTAACAATGAATTGGTCTTGTAATAAATAGTATGGAATATAGTATTTATGATGTAATAAGTCAGGTTTGGTCAAACTTAAGAATATATTGACCAAGTGAGACATTTAGTCAAAGTAGGAAAAATAAAAGATTAGAAGAATAAGTATAAATACCCCTTTCATAAGAGGTATTTAGTGTTGGTCATTTTGTAATCCTCTCCTCAACCTCCCTTCTCTTTTTCCTTTCCTTAATGAAAATTGAAAATGTGTAAAAACTCTCTCAAGCTTTCTCTCCTTTAATCTCTAATACTTTCGTATGATATCCAATGCACACATGACATATAACAAGTGGTATCCATCACCGGGAGACATCTAGTTTGTGTTTTCGTGTATCAAATTGAGCTTAATCGTTCGAATTTTCGATCATAGAGGTTTCGTATCTAAGAAAACGTGTAAGTTTCGTATACTTTTGGTATTAGATTAACTATTTGACGTGATTTTGATCCTAAATCGCTTTTAATCACTTTCGTATACGTCAAATCGTGAGTTTAATAGCTTTTATACGAAAATTATTCGTTTAGATTTGATTTTGATAAAAAAATAACAAATTTTGATAGCTTTCGTATCTAAGAAACTAGTTTCGGAAACTACTTTTGTGATTTAACTGCTTTCGTAACGTAGAACAAAGGTTTCGAAGATTGTTTCTAGTGTTTTGATAACTTTCGTATCCTTGAATTTAGGTTTCGGTAACTGTTTTTAGGCGGGAACTTACTTTCGTACAAGTTTGAGCTTTCATATAGGATCTCATAGCTTTCGGAAACTGTCATACGTAAGTAGTATAGCTTTCGTAAAACAGGTATAAGCTTTCGAAAATTAGAATTTAGTAAATTTGAAAAGATAATTGATAGATTTTATCACTTTAAACCGTAAAAATCAAATCTATAAGTTCTTAATCAGTTTCCTATCAAGGAATTTACGAAAGATAACATTTTGTGATTTTACGAAAGATTAGTGGAAATTTGGAATTTACAAAAGTTGTGGTTTCGTATATTGGAGCTTTCGGTAACCGTTTTGGTTTCGTATTTTGTGGAGCTTTCGTATCTGTGTTTTCGTATTTGGGGGTTTCGTATCAAGAACTTGGTTTTGGTTTCGTACTCGAAGGTTTCGTAACACAGGTTTCATAAAGAAGGTTTCGTAACACAGTTTCGTATATGAAGGTTTCATAATTCTGGTTTCGTATTTCCAAGGTTTCGTAAATAGAGGTTTCGTATTACAGTGAAGACATAGTGTCGTACATTGAGGTTTCGTATATCTTGGTTTCGTATTCAAAGGTTTCGTAACACAACTTTCCTAATTGAAGGTTTTGTAATTCAGTTTGCGAATTGGAAGGTTTCTTATATCTGTTTCAGAGGTTTCGTAACACAGTGTTTGGGGTTTCGTAACAAAGTGTTTGGGGTTTCGTAACACAGTTTCGGAGGTTTCGTATCTTCTTACTTTCAGAAATTGAGCTTTCGTATAAAGGCTTCTTGTTACTTAGACTTTGTATACAAGTCAAGGTTTCATATCTTCAAGGTTTCATATTTGAAGTATTGTAATACAAACTTAGTTGTTATTGCTCTTTGATTTCACGATTGCAAGACTTTATCTCTAGTACGATCCAAATTTGCATTATATTCATTTTCTGAATCAAACCATGTCTGCATCAAATCAACAAACTCTTGCTGAATCGAGAGCTTCTGAAAGACCACCAATGTTAGAGAAAGGAGGTTATGTACCATGGGCAAGTCGTTTTATGAGGTTTCTGGATAATAAACAGGAAGAAGGAGAGCGGATGCGGCATTCAATTAAAGTTGGATCGTATAAGCAGAAAATGATTCAGAATCCAGACAAACCAGATTATCCAACGACTACAATCATTGAACCACCTAGAAAGATGACTGAATCCAGTAAGAAACAATACTTTTCAGACATCAAAGTGATGGATTTTCTTTAAGGAATACCCAATGATATCTACAATTTTGTCGATGCTTGTAAAACTGCTAAACAAATGTGGGAACGGATCAGAAGGTTGATGCATGGTTCTGGAAAAACTGAACAACAAAGACACTCGAGGCTTGTTGATGAATTTGACAAATTTGTTGCGGTAGAAGGAGATCTTTATCTTCTGTGTATGAAAGGCTTACAACACTTGTGAATGTTATGGAACGGAACAACATTCGTCCTCTACCAATCTCAATCAACACTGTGGAAACTAGAAGGGGGTTGAATAGTATACAGGTTCATTTTACGTTTTAAAAGTTTTCTTTCAAATACTTAAATTCGAATTTTATGTTCAACCAATCAACAATATGAATTAACAATGTAAATATTTAAACTAATACTAAATAACAATCACAACAATATAAAGAGATAAGAAAAGGAACAATCAAACCAAGACACCAAGATTTATAGTGGTTCGGCTACGAAGCTCTTCTTCGCCCTACTTCACTCCCTGAGTATCCTACTCCAGATTTCACTATGTCAACAAGCTCCCTTCAGGCGGAGAAAACCGTTTACACGTCGCTTACATTATTTTCCGACACTAAGATAAATGTCGAGTCCTAATCTTAGCTAGAACCTACTTCACAAGCACTATACAATCACAAGATCTACACTATCGGATTTACACACAATCCGAATGACATAATTACACGAGATAATTACAATAGAGATTTGGTACTTAGAAGAAGAGAGGAGAGATCACTAAATAACAATTCGTTTCTTAGCGAATACGAATGTTCTTCTTTTGCACTTGAAAGAGAGAAGAGATGAGAAGAAGAGATTAGATCACTTGAAACAAGATCAAACAATGTTAGCGATCAAGATATTTAGTAAGAGAAAGAAGGTTTTTAGCGAGAGAAAAAAGACTGGAAAAATTCGTGCAAAGAGGTATGTTTTTCTGCCAGAAATAGTGCAGTATTTATTGACAAGATTTTCAACGGCTAGCTGGCGGCGGTCCCGGCGGTCCCAGATATATCTGGGGGCCACCAGACCTATAAGAGGGCCGCCACTAGACTCCGCTCCTGTTTTTGTTTTTTTATGGGGAATGTTGTATCTGGTATGAAAGCTTTCATTTTGGGGGGAAAAAAATTGAATTTCAAATTTATGTTTTAAATAAAACATTTCTTTTAATTAAAAAGTATTTTGTATATTTATTTTTGTGAAAATACTTATGTAAAAATGTGATGGTTAAAAAAAATATTTTCTTGATCGCTAATTATGCTTAATGATTTGTTTGTACATACCTTAAGTAATCACTAATCTTATAAATAGAATTTTACAATTAATAATTTGTAAACGTCTAATTTTATCGTAAACGTTTTTACATTTTGTTATTATCAAAATATTGAGAGGTCAAAAAATATAAATAACATTTTTAGACATTATTTGTATTAACAATCTCCCCCTTTTTGATGATGACAAAATATAAACTCATATTGTATAAAATTAAATGTTTCAGGATTATTAATGAGTTAGTTTCATTCCATTTCTCCCCTTTTTTGTCGAATTCAAAAAGGATGATCGTCAAATTGTTGTAGAAAGAAAGAAGTCAACGATATCAAGACTCCCCCTTGATGTATGCTCCCCCTCGTTTGGGACACCAAGAGATCGATCTTACGAAAATTGTTTGCTACAAAACAAAGTTAGAGGTACAAGTGCAAGACAATATATTCTCAACTAGTGGCAATATAACAATTCATGCAAGTTAAATCATAAAGTAGTTTCATTCATTACTTAAGAAACTCATACAAGAAGCATTGATTGCAATCAAAACTAAATAAGAGATAAAATGAATTCATACTATGATTGTATGAATCATTACAAGATAAAGTAGATAAGCACAAAGTAAATACATATTAAGGCATAGAGCTAGACTAGTAGATTTTTGAAATCTAGAAGATGTCATAATCAAAAGATGGATGGTCGATTATTTAGGTAGATTAATCATATGAGAATGATTAACTAAAGAGGGAAAAAGATGAGATTGGTGACACATAGTTTGGAGGAGTACGAGTTTGAGGTATGAGATGGGTGAGAATAAATTGAATGAAGTTGATTTCATTTCTCAAGGAGTAGAATTGGTGTCTAGAATACTTGCAACAATGACAAAAACTTGAGTGAAATTCAACTTGAGCATGAGAAGGAGGATAAATTGGTTGTGGTGGTGGTGAAGGTGTTACATGAATGTAGGCATTGGATGGGTTAGTGTGTGAATCAAGAATGGTGGATATGTTGTGAAGTTGGTTAATCATTTGATCTCTTAGTGGATTGTAGGATGGTGGTGAAGGAGATTGAAGATGGACTCTTGGAGGAAATAGAGGTGAGTCATTTTAGGAAGGAGGTGATGATTTTGAAGTGGATGTCTTGCGCTTCCATACTTGTCTTACTGACATTCTTGGTTTTCTAGAGAAGTTTGGATGGTGGTTTGAGCAAGACATTGATGGTGAGAGTGAAGATGATAATGAGAAGAAGTTGGTGATGGTGAATGAAGAAGGGTGGATGATTAAATAATAGAAGTAATGTTAGAGAGTGGCAAAGCATGGTTTGAGTGTAAAAGGTGCAAGAAGTGGTTTGGCTAAATAAGGAAATGCCAGCATGAGACTATGTATAGGAGGGTCAAAGATACAAAAAGAGAGGTAAACTTTAAAATTTCGTTCCCACCTGTTGGCGGTCTCATATTGTTGGGCGGTCCCATATATATTGGGGGGCCGTCGATTCTTTTTGGGGGCTGTTTTCTGGAGATAGCGAGATTTTCCAGTTTTTCCCTTTCTTATGTCCAGTGATTTTAGCATCTTCCAAATTCAAGAATTAACTAATTTAAGAAAGAATATAGAGTCCTAAATTAAGATGCAAATCATTTAGCATATAGTAATTTTATACGCATGTTATAATCTCCTAGAATTAGTTCACATAGAAAGATGATAGGATGATAAAATTGAAAAGATCATCCAAGTCACATGGAATCGTCTTTTATCATTCTTAGTCCTAATGAGTGAATTAAAAAGTTAAGCATAATGTAATATAAATAAGGATAAAATTCTCTAATAGTTTTGAAAACATGTTCACTTCCGTTTTCCACTCATCATGTCCTTGAGAGCTTTTCCAATTGACCTTAACCCTTTTCGGTGATCATCTTGATGTTGAGTTTGAAGGTCTATAGTTTCGGAGAGGTAGGTGTTTAAGTGGTGACTTTCATGAAGAGGGTTTTGAAGGACTCTAGAGACAACATTGGACGAGGAAGAGATGTTTTAAGAAGAAGAAGAAGAATTGGAACGAAACGATTCTTCATCATTTACATCAACAATGTCATCTAATGGATGAGATGAGGATGGATAATTTAGAGTGGTGAAAGAAGAGCTAGCATTTGAATCACGAGGTCTTTTCTTTCCATGATCCAACTGCGTCTTTCGCTCATAATGAGGAGCGAGGGGATGCATTACTCGATCATATGAGATGTAGTGATCAATTTCTAACTCAGGAAAGATGGACACAACATGTTTGAACAATCTAGTCAAAAGCATTCCATAAGGCAAGAGTTACTTAGGTTTGTTTCAAGTTTTTTCCATTCGTTCGAGAATGAAAAATGATAGATTGTATGGAGTGGAGATTTCAATTCAATAAAGCATATGACAATGATACGCGGAGACATGATCCCGATGACATCCTAAACAAATGACATTTTCACGAATGATATCCACCCATGGTTTTATATGAGGTTGAATTTTTCGGGTTAAAATTTCATTTTTATCTACGACAACGGGTTTCTTGTTTTTGGTACGAGTGACTTGACCTTGTCAAGGGACTTGAATAATAGACTTGATGACATTTGGTGAGGGAGGAGTGCTTTTGTAACGACCTTTACTTGGAGCACTTATTGACAAGTATTCGAGTAACCACATGTCGGTGTGTGGCACTTGACATTTGAAAGGGATTTTAAAGATTTGACTGAATTCCTCAAGAGTGAGAGAGAATGACTTACTTTGTATGATAAAGTTGCCACAAAATGACCCTCGGAGTTATAGTCAAACGTGAGTTGACTATAAAACTCGAGAACAAAATGAGGAACAATTTGTTTGTTTATGTTCAACAAACAATCAAAACCAATTAATCCAAACATAGCACGGATATGACTCATGTTTTCAAAATTTTGACTCACAACCCTACCCTCATGAAAGTACCGTTTTTCAAGGCTTGCAATTGTGTTTCTTAATGGTTGATTGAATTCATTTGATATGAGTGGAATGTAGTTACGGGTATTTTGGTGATCTAATCCGGTGATTCGAGGCATTGTGACCTAAAATGAAAAGAAAAAAAAATATAGGGTCATGTTTTATAGTCCTTTACTTGTAACATTTTATTCAAAATGTTTCTAGTGTGTGCCTAGATGTGACAAATGTGGAGTAACGATTAACTCGACCTAAAAATAAAATCATAAGAGTTAACTCAAACGCTCCTCAATTTGATTTTGCTCATCCAAACATGTCGAAAAATACATATGAATTATGTATCTCGACCTTTGTTCATGAGATCATTATGCATGTGTTTAAAAACGTATTTATGTTGAAAATAACAACAATTTGGGGTTTTGGTTCGAAATCATTTTTTTTCAACAAACTTACTAGTGTATGTAAATCCTATGTCTAAGGGAAGCATATTAGTTATACATTATATCCTAGTAGTCCTAATTGTATAAAACTGAAAGAAAAATAGAAAATCCCTAATTTCAATTTTTTTGTTCATCATGAATCCTATACTCAAATTGAAAGAAAATAGATAAAATGACTTACAATTGATGATCTTTGTGATGTTAGGAATGATTATTAGTGATGATTTGAGTTTCAATTAGTGTTTTGGTGGTTGATTTTAAGTTATGGTGGTTTTGGTTTCGTGTTTGTCGCACCAGCAGGGAAGGGGTGTGTTTGGTTTTCAGTTTTGAAAATTTTAACTAAGTGTTAGTATTTGTTGTCTGCTGGTGGCGGTCCCATATCGATCAGGGGACTGCCTGAAAAAGGTTAGGGGCCGCCTGAGATATGGGGGGCGCTTGTATTACAGGTTTTTGGATTTTAAATTTTGACATGAATTTACAAGGAGGAGTGACTAATTAATTTGCATTTCGCGAATTAAAAATATTTAACAAGCTTCGGATGAAGTTGTTAAATTGTCACACCACGGAATGGAACGCGGACTAGAATCAAGACTAGAAGAAAGAGAAGCGGACTAATGCGATTTATGGAATGTGTTCCATCATTCCTAAACAAAGGCGAAGATAATTAAACGATTCACATTTAAGGGGTTTCGTAAGAATGTCCGCGATGTTGTCGACGGACAGAACTTTTTCAATAGAGATATGTCATTTCTGGACATTATCACGAAGAAAGTGGTGACGAATTTCGATATGTTTGGTTCGAGAGTGTTGCACCGGGTTTTTGCTAAGGTCAATCGCGCCTTTATTGTCGCACATGATCGGGACGTCGTCGAGTCGAACGTCGTAGTCGATAAGAGCTTGTTTCATCCATAGTGCTTGTTGACATGCCTTTCCAGCACTTACGTATTCGGCTTCGGTAGTGGATATAGCAAGACCGGTTTGTTTCTTTGAGAACCAAGATGTCAAACAACATCCCACGAACGTACAAATACCGCTAGTCCTCTTTCGGTCCACATAATCTCCTGCATGATCAGAGTCGGCATATACTACTGTTTCTATGCCGGTCCCCTTAGGATACCATAATCCTAAGTGCGTAGTCCCTTTAATGTATAAGAAGATACGCTTAACCGCTTCAAGGTGTGAGGTTTTGGGAGCCTCTTGGAAGCGGGCACAAAGCCAGACACTAAACATGATATCGAGCCTACTTGCCGTTAGGTATAATAAACTACCTATCATGCCTCGATACTTGGTACTATCTACCGACTCACACTCTTCATCTTTCGTGAGTTTAGTATCAGAGGACATGGGGGTTTTCATTGGTTTAGATTTTTCTAAGCCAAATTTCTTAAGTATTTCTTTAATATATTTAGATTGATTAAAGAAAATACCATCTTCCATTTGTTTTATTTGTAATCCAAGGAAGAAGTTAAGTTCACCCATCATGCTCATCTCGAACTCGTCATGCATGATTTTGGCAAATTCATCACACATGTCTTTACAAGTCGAGCCGAATATAATGTCATCGACATATGTTTGAACGATGATGAGGTTTGAACTTTTCTTCTTGGTAAAAAGTGTGTTATCTACCATTCCCATTTTGTATTCATGCTTAATAAAAAAAGCTTTTAATCTATCATATCAAGCTTTGGGTGCTTGTTTAAGACCATATAAAGCTTTCTTTAGTTTATAAACATGATCCGGTTTTTCGAAGTAAATAAATCCCGAAGGTTGTGCCATGTATACCTCCTTATTGATAAAACCGTTCAGGAATGCACTTTTTACATCCATTTGGAATAGCTTAAAATCTAAAGCACAAGTATAAGCTAATAGTATTCTAATAGACCCAAGTCTAGCAACTGGGGCATAAGTTTGATCATAATCGATGCCCTCTTGTTGATTATACCTTGAGCAACTAACCTAGCCTTATTTAGAGAAACAATACCGTTCTCGTCTAACTTATTTCTAAACACCCATTTAGTTCCTATGATTGTCATATTCTTAGGTTGTGGAACTAACTCCCAAACGTCGTTAGCAATGAATTGATTTAATTCATCTTGCATGGCGACTATCCAACTATCATTCGTTAAGGCTTCATTTACATTTTTAGGTTCTATAGTTGATATAAAACAAAAGAAGTTACTTTGGTTTTGGGCTTGTGATCTAAGGGTTCTTTGGTTAAGGTTTCCTATGACATTTTCTAATGGATGGTTCCTAGACTCCTTAATATTAACTATTTTGTCATTCTCCAAAAGTTTTCAATCCTCAACTTAAATTGTCTAGGTTTTCTTTTCGGTAACCTTAATTGCTTCTTCTTCATCTAAGTTATCATGCCATAGGAAATGTGTCTTCCATTTCCACATCCCAATCAATTGCATTAAATGCAAGGGATGTTTAGCACTAACAACTTTGGACCCATAAGATATTGGGGACCAAATGTTTGAGTTATTGTCTTATATAAATAGATATGCCTTGGAGTCGACTTGGAACTCGATGAGTGGATAAAAGATAGTGGATGCTCTAAACATATAACGGGTAATGTTATTTCTGGTAGCAATCTTTGCACTAACATCATTGGAAAACGTACGATTTCAAATGACTCTCTCAAAATAGATAATGTAGAACATGTAGATAACTTAAGATTCAACTTGCTAATGTGCATGGTACAAATATGTGATAATAAGTGTATAATAAGCTTTTCTCTAGAACATGATAGTGAATCACCAAAGATTAAGGTCATAGGTAGAGGTATTCGGAAAAAAGGCTTATATGTGATGAAATTAGGAAATAAGCCTAAAGACCAAATTTGTCTAGCAATGATTGATGAAAACTCCACGTTGTGGCATAGGAGATTAGCTCACACAAATATGCGTCTCATTCAATCATTAGCATCTAAGGAATTAGCTAGAAACTTACCTGAGCTTAAGTTTGATCAACACTTCTGTGATGCCATGACAAAAATTGGAAACAAGCTCACTCTAGTCACAAAGCTAAGAATATAGTCTCAACGACTAGATGCTTAGAACTCCTTCATATGGATCTCTTTGGTCTATCCGCCGTACGGAGTTACAAAGGAAACCGCTACACCTTAGTCATTATAGATGACTACTCTAGGTATACTTGGACTAGATTCCTTAAGGACAAAATCAAAGCCTTCGATCAATTTGAAATATTTAGTAAGAAAATTCAAAACCAATTAGGATGTACAATAGTGTCAATAAGAACCGACCACGGTAGGAATTTGCAATGGAGGTGCATTTGGAGAGTTTTATTAATTCCAATAGGATTACAATAACTTCTCAGCTCCACGTCATTCTCAATTAAATAGCGTGGTTAAAAGGAAAAATAGGCACTTCAAGAAATGCGTATGACAATGTTGAATGAGCAATCGTTACCAACAACAAGTTATGGTGTAAACGTCGAACTATACTTCCACATACATCTCAACCTGAATCCAAATTAGAGCCATTTTCTAATTTTGCAAGCATCACAAAAGTGTTGATCAAACTTAAGCTTAGGTAAGTTTCTAACTAATTCCTTAGATGCTAACGATTGAATGAGACACATATTTGCGTGACCTAATCTCCTATGCCACAACGTAGAGTCTTCATCAATCATTGCTAGACAGATTTGGTCTTTTGGCTTATTTCCTAATTTCA
Source organism: Tanacetum coccineum (assembly GCA_026074375.1). NCBI lineage: Eukaryota > Viridiplantae > Streptophyta > Magnoliopsida > Asterales > Asteraceae > Tanacetum > Tanacetum coccineum. Next base: position 110,537 of record BQNB010001511.1, on the reverse strand, counting down.
TCACATATAATCCTTTCTTCCTAATACCTCTACCTATGACCTTACCATCCTTAGTAATTTCACTATCATGTTCAGAGAAAGTTACACTACACTTATTATCACATATTTGTCCTATACTTAGCAAGTTTAATCTTAAGTTATCTACATGTTCTACATTATCTATTTTGAGAGAGTCATTTGAAACCGTACATTTGCCAATGATGTTACCGCGAAGATTGCTACCAAAAATAACATTACCTCCGTTGTATGCCTTGTAGCTTGAGAAGAGCTTTCGGTTACCCGTCATTTGTTTAGAGCATCCACTATCTTTTATCTACTCATCGGGTTCCAAGTCCACTCCAAGGCATATCTATTTATATAAGACAGTAACTCAAACATTTGGTTCCCAATATCTCATGGGTCCAAAGTTGTTAGTGCTAAACATCCCTTGCATTTGATGCAATTGGTTGGGATGTGAAATGGAAGACACATTTCCCATGGCATGTAACTTTGACGTTGGAAATTGTTCCAAGTTATGGGAAAGCCATGAGGGTGATTTTGTCGACCAACATTCCTTTTTGGTTGCGGTGTCTAAGGACGAGGATAATTATTATTGACTCTTCTAGGTGGTGGAGTTTTTGATCTAAGATTAGGTTTTGAAAATCCATCTTTGGGTTTTGACAATGGCTTATAAAATTGTTTAACTTCATTATCACTAGCAATGGAAACTTTGATGTTGTTTACTATTACGTGTTTTGGTCTAGGACCCAAAATAGATTTTTAAAAAGACACACTTTTCTCAGATCCATGCGTAATGACTGGCGGTCCAATAATTTCTTTGGGGGCCGCCTATACAATATGGGGGCCGCCCATATTTATGGGACCTCCATCAGAAGACACCTTTTTTTGGGCTTTCATAAATTTTATTTCCTTAGTTCCACTAGATGATGCTTCAAATGAATTAAACCCTAAACCTAATTTTTCTTTGGAGGGTTTTTGATTACTTAACATTTCATTTAGACAATGTGTACTCTTTTCAAATTTAGTTAATCTAATGGCTTCCTCTTTGAGTTTTTCATTCTCAATTTTAAGCATATGACACTTTACACATTCGAGATCAACTCCCTTGTTTTTCTCGAGTGTAGACACTTTTTCTTTTAGAATACCAAGTTCTTTTTCTAAACTATTTCTAGTGGCTTTTAATCTTTTGTTTTTAGTGATTATCTTTAAACTCATTTTGTACAGTTTATCATATTCATTATCTAAAACTAAATCATCTATTGATGAGTTTTCATCACTAAAGTAAGAGGATTCGAAACATACCTCATTTGATGCTTGAGCTACGAGACACGTCTCGTCTTTGACCCTATTAACATTAAAGATTCAAGCCTAAAACACAATTCGGAGGTCGGGGAGGATTAAATAGAAAGAAAGCCATATTATTAAATTGTAGAGAGAGAAAGGAAAGAGTGTGTGTTTCTAGAGAGAAGGAGGAGAAACACACACTTGTGAGATGTTACATTATGAATCCTCACCCCCCCCCAATGGAAGTATGGAGGGGTATATATAGTCCTATGTGTCGCCTAACTATACTAACTTGACGTTTCTAGTCCTTATTCGACACGACTATATTAAACTAATGTAATTACGTATAATTCGACATATTTTAAGGCTAACAATCTTCCCCCAATATGTGAACATACGGAATTACTTACAATGTTCCTAACAAGTACAATTACAAACAAAATAAAGTCTTCCAAAGTGCTTCTAAAGCTGAAGATGACATTTGTGTCTTCCTGTCTTGATACTTGTACTCCAGCTTGGATCTTCTGTGTCTTTACTTGTTCTTGAACCATTGTAGTATGCATGTCTTGGATTAACTTCCCCCCAAATCATGCAGCATGTATTTAAAAGCTTTCTTTATAGACTCCTTTTTGGCAAAGTTTCTGAATCAACTTCCCCCCAAACCAACATCCGTATCTTGAGCAGATTCTGAAACTTTGATGTAGCTTGAACGATCTTCTAACATTGACATTTAAAGTGCACAATGGAATTTTGTAGAAGAAACAGTTAACCACACCAACTAATACTGCTTCTATACTATATCATGACATTTAGTCTTGGTGAATATCCATTCGGGGGTACATACGAGAAATCAGCAACAAATCTTCTTATGTATGTAGAATACTTCACAAACCATACTAAGTAAAGTAGTAAATACTACTTCCCCCTGGAAGTTGACCTGATTACATCAAAGTATCAAAGCACACGTATTCCCCCATGATGGTTTTGAACTCTCGGAAGCATCATTGACGTGTGCTACCATAAACTTGAGAAGTTTTTGTCATAAGCAATAATCTTGAAAAGTTATGAAAGACATTGAAGAACATTGAAAGATTTTGCTGAGACTGTGAAGTAGCATTGACGTTCTATAGCTTCAAATATCCCGTGAGAATTTCTGATTACATCTCAACCTTTAAACTCTCTGGCTAACTTACCAACCTCGTATTCTGTCGGCTATTGTTGTGACCACATGGTGAAGTAAACCCGATATACCTAACTTGAAACTAAAGTTAAATTCCCTAAATTTGTTAGTTAAGCTTGCACTGTTGTTGATTGAATAACGATGCAAAAGAAAGCCTCTAAATACCCTATACCCAATCACAAAGTATATTAAAAAGTACAACACCTCTTGGAACTATCCACATCAGCATCTGCGTATGACACTGAGTACTACAACGTAACTCCTTTAAGTGATAGTTATCCAGGTCTTCAACCAACCATTCCTGACTGCTAGAAACTAGATACTCCAAGTCTTAATCATAACCGTATACGTATAAGCAAGTCATCAATCGATAAAGGGAGTTTAGGGAAAAGGGGTAGAAAATAGAAGGAAGTCTCGACGATAAAATAAGTAGACACCTTCGTGAAACCCACTTTGATCTCAAATAAGGGATACCAAATCAACTTCTTGATCACTTGACATTAAAATCCAAATCCATAGCCGTTTTGACGTTTTAGTGAATCTTTAATGATCGTTTTAGGATTAAGTATTGTGTTTGCTTTGGTGTTCTTGTTTTGATTATTAGATTCCCAAATTCGGTCATATGCCCAAATTCGGTCACATGCCCACCTGATGCGCGAATCGACCTTATCACTATCTAAATAGAGCAAACGATGCCTAAAGAAGAAATGCCAGATAAGTTACCACAACATAGATCCTATATGATCCTTGATTCAAAGGAAGTGACTTTAATCAAAAAGGTTAGGGTACCAATTATGAAGTGATATGACCTAGTTATTAAGGGTAGGTAGAGAGAGACAATCATGTTGAAGAAAGTAGATACACAAGTAGCAAACATTAAGTTCATCTCATCCATAAATAGAAAAAGAAAAGTCTCAGTTTGGAAAACAAACAAAGATAAGTTGACAGCCATGATAGTTATGTAGTTTGAATAATTTGTGAATGACCCTGAAAGCTGTTTGAGGTTGTGGTAGTGGTGAAGGTGGTGAGAGGTATCAAGAAATGTGAACAAGAAGGATTGATTGGGACAAGGAACAGAGTGATGTCCAGGAGGGATAGACTTTGGAGTAGAAACAGTGGATGTGAGGTCTTGGAGGCGCAGTCCAAGACATTTCTCAAGAAAGGATTTGATTGGTTTTGAGGAGAAGGTGTGTCATTAGAAGTAGGAGGTGATGATTGAGGTTTTGATTCAAATAAGGAAGAGGTGGTTCCAAAGGTAGAAGATGTATCTTTGGTGGATGGAGTTTTTGATGGTGCATTTGGTGGAGAAGGAGAAGAGGATATTGTTATGGGAGAAGGTATGGTGGAGACATCTTCATCACTAAAAAAAAATAGAAATGTTAACAATAGTGTAGTCTAGGGGATTAATGGTTAGTTTTGTATTTTCTTGGAAGGATTAGAGGAAGATGCTTGATAGGAATCCATGGGTAGTAATATTTGAAGAGATGAAGAAGATAGAAGATGTTGAAGGATGACTTTATTTAATAAAGGAAGCATAAGTTGAAGAGGCAAAGCATGAGGATTAAGAAAATAGATTCCAAAAGTGGTTTAGGAAAATGCAGAAAGTATATCTGTGTCTAGTGGAGAGGATATTCAACTGCACAGAAAATCAGGTGGCCACAGTAAAATTCTCGTGACTCTGATGGCGGTCCCATAATTATAAGGTGGTCCCAGATATATTAGGGGGCCGCCCAGTATTTATGGGGGCCATTTTCTAGAGGAACATAATTTTTCCAGTTTTACAAACTTTTGTAAAACATGTCCAGAAAAAGTTTCCTAAAGACACCTTTTTGCAGTCAATCCTATTTCACCACGAATCATCTAATTTCTAAGAATCAAATTCACCAAATTAACTATCCTAAGATCTATTAAAGAGGCACATATAGGTATATTAGCTAAGAGATAATCATTTATAATATAAGTAACCATAGTGTATCAAGGTGCATGTAATCAAGAGTTAGGATGATTAAAAAGAATGGATCACCAAGGGCAAGTTAATATTGCCCATACTAAAGTACTAAGTTACTACAAAATGCATAAGTTTAAGTACTTAATCAAATAAAAGTAGTAAATGGAAATAAAATTGTCATATGGCAATTTCCAATTGCTCACTTCTTCCATGTTTACATCCACAAGTTTCTAGGGCCTTTCCGATTGAACCTTAATTCCACCATGAAGCTCATCTCTGGAGAAATCAAACTTTATAACTGAACAGAAAAGACTCGATGATTTAGTTGTAGATCGGTGTAAAAAGGGTTCCATCCGATTAGAGTTAATGTTTGGTGGGTTTTGAAAGACTCGAGGAACCTCATTTGTTAATGAATTAACAAACGAGTGGGAGAAGGAGTGCTTACACATGAGGTACCTTCTTCATTTTCATTATCATCATCATCATCATCATCATCATCGTTGAGATGAGAGGAGGATGGTTGATCGAAGGCAGAGGAAGAAGAAGTGGAGTGATGACCTCTTCTCATGCCACGATCCTTTTTAGTCTTTCGCTCTTGTTGAGCGGTAAGAGGATTCATGACACGATCGTACAAGAACTCATGACTCTCACTCATGATAAATTTAAACAAACGAGTTAATAACATACCATAGGGTAAAATTAACCTAGCTTGTTTGGTGACCCACTCCATTCGTTTTGCCATATAATAGACGAGGTTGAATTTTTCGGATCTTACAATACAATATAGCATGCAACAAAGACACGTGGGAACATGGTCTCGATTACCCCCCAGACAAAAAACATTTTCACGAATAATTTCTTCCAAAGGCTTCAAGGTTGACAAAATTTCACGAGTGAGAATTTGATAGTCTTAAACATTAATTGTTTGCCTATAACGGGTGCGAGTGACTTGACCTTCTTGATCATTTCGAATATACGAAATGATGTCATCAGGAGAAGGAGGGTTTGGTTTGTTATGGACCATCCCGAGGAAACACCATTATAATGCCAACATTCGTCATGTACCATTTGTCTGTAAAGACACAAGCACCCTCACAAGGTATGTTAAGAATTTGAGCAAATTCTTCAAGAGTGTAAGAAAAGAATTGATTTTGAATTACAAACTCGATTAACATTTGAACTTTATCGGTATAGTTTATTTGATATCGGCTATAAAATTCAAGTTTGAAACGAGGACAAATTATAGGTCATTTTGAATTCACGAAGACAATCAAAGCTCAATAAAAATTAAACAAAGACCCAGGATCAAAAGCGTAGGTATCTTCCAGCAAAGTCCCTCAAAAACCACCCGACCCACATAATGTAGCGACTTTCAAGGTTACCATAGTCCCTTTCTTTTTTATAGTTGAACGGTATTCCAGGCTGAAATCAATGGGATATGTGACTTTATTTTTAATTATGGTCTTAAGATGATTTTGCTGAGGCAATGATAACCTAAAAAAGAAGTAAATGAAGTCCAATTATTATCATTTACATGTAGTATTGTATGACATTGTTTCTAGTGTGTGCCTAAATGTGACAAATGTAGAGTAACGACTAACTCGATCTAAAAATAAAATCCTAAGAGTTAACCCAAACGCTCCTTAATTTGATTTTACTCATCCAAACATGTTGAAAAATACATATGAATTATGTATCTCGACCTTTGTTCATAAGATCATTATGCATGTGTTTAAAAACGTTTTTAAGTTGTATTAACAATGCATAATAATTTTATTATGTTCCTAACGTGAGTGATTTGAAAATAAAATTGGGGTTTTGGTTCGAAATCAATTTTTTGACAAACTCACTAGTTATGTAAATCCTATGTCTAAGGGAAGTATATTAATTATACATTATATCATAGTAGTCCTAATTGTACAAAATTGAAAGAAAAATGAAAAATCCCCAATTTCAGTTTTTTTGTGTTCATCATGAATCCTAGACTCAAATTGAAAGAAAATAAATGAAATGACTTACAATTGATGATCTTTGTGGTGTTAGGAATGATTATTAGTGTTGATTTGATCTTCAATTAATGTTTTGGTGGTTGATTTTGAGTTTTGGTTGTTTTGTGTTTGTGTTCGTCGCACCAGAAGGGAAGAGGGGTGTTTGTTTTTGAGTTTTAAACTTTTTTTGACAAAGTGTAAATATTGGGTGTCTACTGGTGGCGGTCCCATATCGATCAGGGGGCCGCCCAAATAAACTTTGGGGCCGCCTAAGATATGGGGGCTGCCCTTAGCGAGGGTTTTTGGACTGAGTTTTGAGAAAAACTTTACAAAGGAGAGTGATGTTTTAATTTGTATTTCACAAATTAAAAATGCTCAAAGTACTTCGGATGAAGTTTTTAAGTTATCATAACACGGAATGGAACACGAACTAGAATCGAGACAAAAGAAAGAGAAGCGGACTAACACAGTTTATGGAATGTATTCCATCATTCCTAAACCAAGATTTAGATAGTTAAACGATTCACGTTTAAGGGGTTTCGTAAAAATGTCAATGATGTTGTCGACGAACGGCACTTTCTCGATTAAGATATGTCCTTTCTAGACATAATCACAAAGAAAGTGGTGACGAATTTCGATATGTTTTGTTCAAGAGTGTTGCACTGGGTTTTTGCTAAGGTCAATTGCGACTTTGTTGTCTCATATGATCGGGGCATCGTCAAGTCGAATGTCATAGTCGATAAGAGCTTGTTTCATCCATAGTGCTTGTTGACATGCCTTTCCTGTGCTTACGTATTCAACTTCGTAGTGATATCCAATAGTGTTTGTTTCTATTCTTCGAGAACCAAGATGTCAAACAACATCCCACGAATGTACAAATACCACCGCTAATAAGCTCTTTCAGTCCACATAACTCCTTCATGACAGATCGGCATATACTACTGTGTTTTATGCCGTCCCCTTAAATACATAATCTTAAGGGCGTAGTGCCCATTTAATGTATCAGAAGATCGCTTAAACCACTTCAGATGAAGATTTTTATAGGAGCCTCTTAGAAGCGGCACAAGGCAACACTAAACATGATATCAGGCCTACTTGCCATTAGGTATAATAAACTACCTATCATTGCCTCGATACTTGTATTATCCTACCCGCTCACACATCTCGATCTTTATAAGTTTAGTATGCCGGAGGACATAGGGTTTTTCATTGGTTTAGATTACTTCTAAGCCAAATTACTTAAGAATATCTTTAATATATTTAGATTGATTACAAAAAAGTACCATCTTCCCATTTGTTTTAATTGAAATCCAAGAAGAAGTTTAAGTTCACGCCATCATGCTCATGCTCGAACTTCGTCATGCATGATTTTGCCAAATTCATCACACATGATCTTGACAATTGAGCCGAATATAATGTCGTTAGTTCGACATATATTTGAACGATGATGAGGTTTGAACTTTTCTTCTTGGTAAAAAGAGTGTTATCTACCATTCCCATTTTGTATTCATGTTTAATAAGAAAAGCTTTTAAAGCTTTCCTAAGTTTATAACAAGATCCGGTCTTTTCAAGTCATGAATTCCTGGAGGTTTGTATCACTATACCCCCTTATTGATAAAACCGTTCCGGAAAGCACTATTTATACAATCCAATTTGGAAACTAAAAAATAAAAGTACAAGCATAAGCTAATAGTAATCATAATTTACTCAAGTCTAGAAGCAACAGGGGCAATAAGTTTCATCATAATCATGCCCTCTTGTAGATTGTATCCTTGAGCACGTATTTAAACTAACCTAAGCCTTATTTTGAGAAACAGTACCATTCTTTCTAAAAAACATGTTTTCTAAACACCCACTTAGTTCCTATGATTGTCATATTCCTAGGTTGTGGAACTAACTCCCAAACGTCGTTAGCAATGAATTGATTTAATTCTTCTTGCATGACGACTATCTAACTTTCTCCGTTAAGGCTTCATTCACATTCTTAGGTTCTATAGTTGATAAAAAAAACAAAAAGAAGTTACTTTGTTTGGCTTGTAATCTAAGGGTTTCTTTGTGTTAAGGATTTCCTATGCATTTTCTAAAGGATAGTTCCAAGACTCCTTTATACAGACTATTTCCGTCAATGTCTTAAGTATTCATCCTCAATGTCATTTCTGTTTTTTTTTCGTTTACCTTACTTGCTTTCTTCTTTTATCTAAGTCATCATCCACCAAGATGATGTCTTTAGAGGGTGAGGATTTTCATCGAAATGTCATGTATGAGTGATTCTTCGACATTTCTAGTATGTTTTATGATAGGATGAATTCTAAAAAAATTAAACAAACCGCTGCCAAAATTCTAACAAACCGTTGGCAATATTAAACCGCTAGCTATATCAAACCGCTAGCAAGATGAATCAAACCGCTGCCTAATGAAATTAAGCAAACCGCTGCCTAATGAAATTAAGCAAACCGCTGCCTAATTCTGTATCAAACCACTGCGAGTACCAAACCGCTGTTGACCTATCAAATCACTAAACTGCTGCCTAGACATGTACCAAACCGCTGTTGACTTTTCAAGTTGGTAGAGTTTCGTTTAGATTGACCATGAAAAGAGTAAACTGGTGCGAACCTGTAATCAAACCGCTGTGGCAGTGGTTTGATCAAACCGCTGCCTAACGGAAGTTAGTAAACCGCTGCTTAACAATTGACAAACCATTGCTGAAGCTTGCCAAACCACTGCTAGTACGTTTGGGGACCACGTACAAACCGCTGCCAGTACCAGTCTTTGTTCTTATGCTAACTTTCGACTACAAAACAAAAAACTAGTACAACCTTGTCTAATACATCTCCAAACCGCTGCCAAGAAGACTAAAAATTACCATAAGTTTCAAAGCTACAAATTAAGCTTAAGCACCTAAATAGGCCACAAAATAAGCTACGAAACCTAAGAAAATAAGCTAATACCGGTTTGAACAAGGAAAGTACTAAGCTTTTCGAATTACATAAGCAAATAACTCGAAAATAAGAACAAATAAGCCACGATCTTATAAGCTTCAAATAAGATAGTTTCCAAAGAACAAATAAGCCACGAGTTTAAGTAAATACGAAGCTAGAAACTAGTAGATATGAGAAGCTTGAAGCTTTTTATCAAATAAGCCAACCCTAAAGTAAGCCGTGAGCTTAATAAGCTCAAAATAAGCTTCAAAACAAGCAAAAGACCATGAACACCATACAAATAAGCAAACCACAAACGCAAATTCCTCCTAGGCTCTGATACTAATTGTTAACAATAAAGATTCAAGCCTAAAACACGATTCGGAGGTTGGGGAGGATTAAATAGAAAGAAAGTCATATTATTGAATTGTAGAGAGAGAAAGGGAAGAGTGTGTGTTTCTAGAGAGAAAGAGGAGAAACACACACTTGTAAGATGTTACATTATGAATCCTCACCCCTCCATGGAAGTATGGAGGGGGTATATATAGTTCTATGTGTCGCCTAAATATACTAACTTGACGTTTCTACTCCTTATTTGACACGACTATATTAAACTAATGTAATTCCGTATAAGTCGACATATTTTAAGGCTAACAGACCTTATCATCATCTTCTTCACCGCTATCACTCCAAGAACCTCCGACGAATGCTCTTTGGTTGTTGTCTTTCGGTGGTTTTGGACATTCTCTAATAAGATGATTTGGATCACCGCATCTAAAATATTTTCTATCACCTTTACCGTTCTTGTCATCACGACTTCTTTGGAACGTCTTTTTGTCGTTCTGAGGTTGTCTTACGAATCTACCTCTTCTCTTAAAGAACTTCTTGAAGTCTCTAACCGCCATGACGTATTCTTCATCTTCACTTCCGGACGTCGAACACTCCTCATCACTAGATTCTTTCTTAGCCTTTAAAGCAAGAGATTTTCTTTCTCCCTTAGCTTTGACTATTTCAGAATCTTTCTTGATGATCATCTCGTAACTTTGAGATTCCCGATGAGTTCATCAAGTGATAGTGATGTTAAGTCTTTCGACTCTTCAATCGCCGTGACCTTTGCTCTCCATTTAGGATGTAGAGCCCTAAGAAACTTCCTAACATAGTTCTTGCTAGAATAACCTTCATCAAGAGCTTTTAGACTAGTAATGATAGTATTAAATCTAGCAAAAGCACTATCTATAGATTCGTCTTCAGAAATGACGAATTGTTCATATTGTTGGACCAAAAGGCCGATCTTGTTATCTTTGACTTGTTTATTACCTTGATGGGTGATTAACAAAGTTTTCTAAATTTCTTTTGCCGTATTACACATGAAAATTCTTTCATATTCTTTTCTTGGCAAAGCATTGTAAATAACCATTTTAGCTTCGTTATTTTTCGCAAGCTTCTTTTTAAGATCGTCACTTTGTTTTTCAAAAGGGATAACCTCATCTAATTTGGTTTCCGGATTTTGTTGAATAGGTTGAAAATCACCGTTAGTAATAACATGCCAAAGATCAAGATCTTTTGATTTAACATATGTCTCGAATCTATTTTTCCAATAAATAAAACTATCACTTTCAAAAAGTGGTGGTCTTTGCATGGATTGCCCTTCTAGATATTTGTCGGAATCCATAGATCGATCCAAGCTTTAAAATACAATATATTTTAAAAATCTTGAGTGACCTTGGCTTCTGATACCAATTGTGGAAACTAGAAGGGGGTTGAATAGTTTACAGGTTCGTTTTACGTTTTAAAAGTTTGCTTTCAAAATACTTAGATTCGAGTTGTATGTTCAACCAATCAACAATATGAATCAACAATGTAAATATCTAAACTAATACTAAATAACAATCACAACAATATAAAGAGATAAGAGAAGGAACAATCAAACCAAGACACCAAGATTTATAGTGGTTCGGCTACGAAGCTCTTCTTCGCCCTACTCCACTCCCCGAGTATCCTACTCGAGATTTCACTATGTCAACAAGCTCCCTTCAGGCGGAGAAAACCGTTTACACGTCGCTTACGTTATTTTCCGACACTAAGCTAAATGTCGAAACCTAATCTTAGCTAGAACCAATCTACCACTTCACAAGCACTATACAATCACAAGATCTACACTATCTGATTTACACATAATCCGAATCACATAATTACACGAGATAATTACAATAGAGATTTGGTACTTAGAAGAAGAGAGGATAGATCACTAAATAACAATTCGTTTCTTGGCGAATACGAATGTTCTTCTCTTCTAGTTGAAAGAGAGAAGAGATGAGAAGAAGAGATTAGATCACTTGAAACAAGATCAAACAATGTTAGTGATCAAGAGATTTAGTGAGAGAAAGAAGGTTTTTAGAGAGAGAAAGAAGACTGGAAAAATTCGTGCAAAGAGGTATGTTTTTCTGCCAGAAATAGTGTAGTATTTATAGACAGGATTTCCAACGGCTAGCTGGCGGCGGTCCCAGATATATCTGGGGGCGCCAGACCTATAAGGGGGCCGCCACTAGACTCCGCTCCTGTTTTTGTCTTTTTGTGAGGAAGGTTGTATCTGGTATGAAAGCTTCCATTTTGGGGGGAAAATTTGAATTTCAAATTTATGTTTTAAATAAAACTTTTCTTTTAATTAAAAAGTATTTTGTATATTTATTTTTGTGAAAATACTTATGTAAAAATGTGATGGTTAAAAAAATTATTTTCTTGATCACTAATTATGTTTAATGATTTGTTTGTACATACCTTAAGTGATCACTAATCTTAGAAATGGAATTTTACGATTAATAATTTGTAAACGTTTATTTTTATCGTAAACATTTTTACATTTTGTTATTATCAAAACATTGAGAGGTCGAAAAATATAAATAACGCTTTTAGACATTATTTGTATTAACAAACACCAAGTTTCTCAATTCATTGCAACCTGAGTGGAGCAAATATGTTACCATGACTCGTCAGAATGCTAACATCAAGGAAACTGAATTTGATCACTTGTTTGATACCCCGAGTAAATATGAACCACATGTCATTGCATCCAGAGCAAAGAAAGCTGCAAGGAATCATGATCTATTAGCTTTAGTTGTTCATTCAAATGTTCATTCTTCACATTCTCATGCAAGTCCTTCATATTCTCATTCACCACAACCATACTATATCACTCATCCTTCATCAGTTATTGATTATGAAGAAGATTATCAAGGGGAGATACAAGGGGATGCTTAGGAAGATAAGCTTACAACTGCAATGATGTTATTAGCAAGAGTAATCACTCAACGTTATTCTACCCCTACCAATAATCGTCTTCGTACTTCATCAAATACAAAGAATCAAGCAGTGATACAGGATGGTAGGGTTGACATACAAAGAAAGAATGTTGGCTATGCTGGGAATGGTAACAGGAACGCAAGGATTCAATTTGTGATATTACACAGTAATACAGGATGGTAGGATTGACATACAAAGAAAGAATGTTGGCTATGCTAGGAATGGTAACAAGAACACAGGGAGATCAAACAGAAATCAAATTGCTACTGCAGGAAATAGGATGGTTCAGCAGATTGAAGCAAATGATCAGATTATTCAGCGGGCTCCACGAACTGAGTCAAATCCAGGAAAGTCAAATGTTTAATGCTACAACTGCAATGCAAAAGGTCACTATGCCCGTGATTTTCCATAACCTAAAGTTTGCGGTGCAAAGTACTTCAGGGAACATATGCTATTGGCAATGAAAGATGAAGTTGGAGGCAACCTCAATGAAGAAGATGTTGGAAACACGAAAAGTGTCGGTCACTTCCAAAGTTGTAATAATCTTAGCTCGTAGTTAAGTATAAGGATTAGATTAGTAGTCATTAGAAGTAGGACGTGAGAGATTGAGTATCCGATTTGAGTCTAATATGAGGAAGAAGCTTAGGGTGCCAAAGGTCAGATGAGTAGTTTCTTTGGTGGATGGAGTTTTTGATGGTGCATTTGGTGGAGAAGGAGAAGAGGATGTTGTTAGAAGGTGTCGAAGAGGGTGTGGGTGGTGTTGTTTCATTAATTAGAAATGTTAAGAAATAGTTGTCTAAGGTTGTAGTATGGTTAGTTTGAGTTTTCTTGGAGGGTTAGAGGAGAAGATGGAGTGAGAATCCATGGTAGGAGGAGTTAAAGAAGATGAAGATGATAAGGAAGAGTGGGAAGGATGGGATTATTTATTATGAAGCAATAAGATTGAAGGGCAAAGCATGAGATTAAGAAAATAGATTCAAGTGGTTTAACAAATGATGCGAAAGTATAGCTGTTGTCTAGTGGAAGAGGATAGTATAACTGCACAAATCAAATCAGTGTAGTCACAGTAAAATCCATGACTCTATGCCTGTGTGTCCATAATTATAATAGCGGCCCCGGATATATTTGAGGGTCGCCCAGTATTTATGGGGGCCATTTTCTGAAGGAGCAGAATTTTTCTAGTTCTTCAAATTTTTGTAAAACATGTCCAAAAAAGTTTCCTAAAGACACCCTTTTTGCAGTCAATCCTATTTCACCATGGATCATCTAATATCTAATAATCAAATTCACAAAATTGATGTGTCGCTAAATTCTATTAAAGAGCACATGATAAGGGAATATATTAACTATCAAGATAATTCATGGATAGATATATAGGTAATCAATATGTGTATCAGTGCATTAGCATAGCAGTGTTTAGGAATGATAAAATTAACAGAATGACTCATCCAAGAGTGGCAAAATTTTAATTCGCCCGTTAAGCACTATGTACTAAGTTACTACTAAATAGCATAAGTTTAATCATAATAAAGTATGTTGGAAACACGAAAAGTGTCGGTCACGCGCCCATTGTTGTTATCAAGCGTCTTAGCTATAGTAGTTAAAGATTAGCATTTGTAAGTATAGTCCAGCCTCTAGGCCCCATGGGAGCCCCAAACCAAGCCATTGGTTCGGCTACCATTGTAGTATATCTTACACACTTCCTAGTGATTGGAGAGGTTGGTTCTAGGATTTCCATTTTTTCCTTACACTTTCATTAATACATTCATCCATTTTCCATCTAAGTTCTCTCTAACATCCCAACCCACATCTCACTATTGTTCTTGGTTGATCTTAAGATTACTAGTATTCTTCAATTGGCATCAAGAGCCATGGAGTGGTGTGTTTAGTTTTTGTGTTTGATTTGTATTCAAAACCTTTACAAAGAGCAAATAGTGATTCATATTTTTGGCTTAAAAACCTTTAAAGTGTTCATTTTTATTTGTTCCTATAGGCGTCATAGTAATACTAGTTGTTACAAGGATTTTTGCTAATATACACCATTAAATATCATGTTTTTTTGAGTTTTGAAAAAAATTTGGGTTTGTACTAGTTAGAACCGAACTAACGAGAATCCTGAACTAAGCTGGACCGAACTAGAGGACGACTGCAGGACCAAATATCCGATCGAGCTGTTGCATAGGTTGGATCCGGATGACAAGCTTCTCTAGTTATAAAAGAACCGAACGAGTGTTTGCATAGTTAGATCGAATCTCAGATGCGGTCACTAGTTAAAACCGAACGAGTACTCTGAGACATCTCTACTAGTTAGAAACGAACGAGAGGCGCTCGAGATAGAGGACCGAACGAGAGGGAAACCGAACGAGAGAGGACCGAACTGAGAGGACACTCAGTGCGAACCAGGTGTGAGAAAATTCAAAATTCATGATTTAAAATAGGACTTTATAGTCTCAAACTCAAAGCTGTTCTAAATTATTACGGTTTATTTCTTTGACTTGTAAATCCGCGCGAATCAAACACTTGTTTCCTGGTAAAGTTTATTGTCAAGAATAGTAACAATCCAGTGTAGTTTCAATTCAAGGAACTCCCAATAATCACGCTAACACCAAACACAATTCTTTCTATCATCCGATCAGATCAATTTGTAATCTTTTGGATATCATAGTGGACGACTCTTGTCTGATGAAATCACTTTGTGTTTGAGAGAGACAACTAATCCACCGATGCTTAGACAATCCACTTGTATGGATTGGAAAAGCAGAAGGAACTCTAGATGGAAGAATGACCTCATGGACCGAATGATTCTTGCATTAGTTGAAAAAGGACCACTTCGTTTGGACTGTAATCACTGAGCGATGCAGGGATGTAACAAGCGCTAAGGAATATGTTGAGCTAGACTCCAGCTGAAGCGCATTCAAGCAGACTTGCGACATCGAAGCTATAAACATCATTCACGCATATAGAGTTGGTGACTACTCAATCTGAAATCTCTAGCAGTATTGGCTAGTCTACATCGTGTGCCAAAGGATCTTTTGGGATGAGAGTAATTAAAACTGCTGAATGCAAGAACAGTCATTTAACGCATAGTAGAGACGGAGTGGATGTGCTAGCCTGTATATGAACTTGTGAAATGTCAATTAGTAAGAAGAGAGAGCAGAGTCTTAATGCAAATAGATAAAATTTTGAGTACTTTATCAAAATTAGGTCATTACAGCATCTACTTGATGGGCTTATCTCCCTTAAAAACGAATTAATCTATCCTATCTACATAACCCACTGAAGTCCCCACCTCAACCCCCCCACCACGTACCACCCTATCACACTCATACCCCTCAACACACCCCCCCCCCCCACCACCCACCCCACCAACCAACCGCTAACACCCACTGCACCACATCCCCCCCCCCCCTGCCCCAGAATCCAGTACCCCTCACCCCCCCCCCGAGATGTTTCTCTCCCCCTGATTTGTGTATACTCCAAGTTCTTAAAACAATATTCTGATGAATGTGAGAAATTTGTTACTGATGTTAAACTGGTCAAAGAACATTGCACACTGTGTGTGTGCAATGTTTGATCAGCTTCATGACTCTACCTTCTACAACTTGTAACGACATTGGCCATATGAAGTTCGTTTTTTTTTGGTTGATTGCATGAAAAACAAACCCTGATCATCTTGCTTTAGTAGCTTCTCACAGTTCTAACTCAGCCAACGCTTCATCTATATCATAGAAATCACTCACACACACAGTCTTCTATCTCAACATATTGTATTCACCACTATACTGTCTTCTCAGATTGGTTACTCCTTTTTCAAACATCCCTAATTTCACAACCAATCAGTCAAAAACTCTTTTTCAATTACTATCCAACAACATGAGTATCAATCCACCGTTCACCACAACGTTTATTCTCACTACAACCATCAATCCCTCATGTTGTCAATCCCACAGTTGGAATATGCTCCCACAACCTATCAGCAGCAACAACCTGAGTTTTCCCAACCAGACTCTAGCCTAGTTGTTCTAGTATTCCAGAAGGGGGATGATCCGATTGATGCAATTAATCACATGATGTCATTTTTGACTGCAGTTGTCACATCTCGGTATCCTACCACCAACAACCAGCTAAGGACTTCGTCAAACCCTCGTCAACAAGCTACCATCTATGATGGAAAACTGACGGTGCAACCTGTACAGGGGAGACACACTTCTTATGCTGCTGGAACAATAAGAAAATACACATCTGGTGCAAGTGGTAGCAACACGGGAAAACCAGGGACTATTATTTGTTACAATTGCAAAGGGGAGGGTCATATTGCAAAACAGTGCACTAATCCTAAGCGGAAAAGGGATGAGACATGGTTCAACGATAAAGTGTTGTTGGTTCAAGCTCAAGCAGGTGGGAAACAAGCTTTAACCGAGGAATATTTAGCATTCTTGGCGAGATCCAGGACTCCCTGAGTTTCCAAACTCCAGAAATTCCCACCCACAATGCCGCTTATCAAGCCGATGATCTGGATGCATATGACTCTGATTGTGATGAACTCAATTCAGCCAAAATTGCTCTCATGGCCAATCTCTCAAGGAATGGATCAAATGCACTCACTGAGGTACACAATCAAGATAATCTGAACTATGACTTATTCCATCAAAGTGAGCAGATCATGACGTCTTCTGATAGTCTAATGAGTGAGTCAGTCAAAAACTGATATATAATCAGTGATTAGCAATAACATTCCTTATTCTTAGTATCTGAGTGAAACACACGAAACGTTCAGAATTCTAACTCTTCTGCTCAACAAGATGTCCTGATATTGATCTATGTTTGACTAAATACCTACACAAGTGACGCATTGCAACTCTGTCAAATAAAGCTTTGACTAACCGACTTGACAGATTAGAAATGAAGAGGTTAAAGAGTTTGAAAAGAAAAACAAATTTGTTGAAAATAGTTTTTTTCAGGTCCAAGAACAGTTTTGCCGAGATTGCACATCTAAGCAAAAATAGGGGCTACAAGGGCAAGAAAAGGATTTCTTTAAGAAAACGTTTTCTGAACTTAAAAATAAGTTGCAATAGAAGAAAACAGAAATATTGAGAAGAGAAATTGAGTTAAGAAAAGAAAATTAACAACTTGACAACATCATTTCAAAAGAGGTCATTCTGCGCAAACTGTTCGTATGCTGACTAACTCCAAACGTGGTTAATATCTTCCTCGAAACCACTTTCGTTTTGAAAAACCCGTTCTGCTTAAGAAAAGGATTGGGTTCCTGATTCTGAATGAAACATAAGCCTAAGTGAAAAAGAGTCGTTCAAAAATGCTTTTGAAGAACAAGACCATTGATTGTGAAGATTAAAATAAACACTAGGGGGTGGAAAAAAAGAATAACAAAAAAAAAAAAAAAAAAAAAAAAAAAAAAAAAAAAAAAAAAAAATCAAAAAAAAAAAAAAAAAATAAAAAAAACAGAGGGGGGGGGGGGGGGGGGGGGGGGGGGGGGGGGGGGGGGGGGGGGGGGGGGGGGGGGGGGGGGGGGGGGGGGGGGGGGGGGGGGGGGGGGGGGGGGGGGGGGGGGGGGGGGGGGGGGGGGGGGGGGGGGGGGGGGGGGGGGGGGGGGGGGGAAAATACCCAATTAATTATGATATTCTTAATAACGATTACTACAAATCGAATTTGTTACGACTAAACTAATTTATATCTGAACATGCCTATAGGCAAAGAGACTTCGTCCCACCTTTAGACCAAAACTCATTCTTCCACACACCGTCATAGTTGAGGTTTCCAAAAGAACTCTCCTACAGTAAGGCATGGTGAATACTAGCTTGAAAGAGCTTAACGCTATCTAACTGGCTTTGATCAGGTTGTTACAGAAAGAACCACTGCAACAACTATCACTGAGGCACGTGGGGGTTTGAACATACAAAGGCATGTTTTTTTCGAGATGAAAGGGCATTCCGTTATAAAAAACTTAAAGATTATCTTCAATAACTTAACCGATACTTGGTTGAAGAACTTGCTTGATTGAAGAACTTGCCGATGTCCAAAAAGTCTTTTATCAAATGGAACAGTCTGTCGAACAACATCGCTTGGAGTCCAGAACTTTTGTGGTTAAAATAAATCAAGTTTTGAATGAAAATGAACGACTCTTGGCATAAGCCATTGATAATGATATTGTAACAACTGTTGTGAATTTGTCTGTGAATGAAGGTTGTGAAACTGTGAATGAATGACAAAGGTGTCTCGAACTTAAGACTGAGCTTCTCAATAAAAAGGATTTTGTTGATAAAGAAACGTACGATAAACTTTGTAAGAGTTTTACGAATCTTGAAAAACATTGCATCACTTTGGAAGCTGATTCTCAACTCAATCAAGAAAATTTTCAACTAGAAAACAGTGTTTTAAATCAAAATGCTCCAAGTTTACTCATTTGTTTGAATTAAGTGAAATTGAAAGCTTAGTCATTAAGCCAAAAGAACACAGTTCAAGTCAAGTTGAAAGAAAGAATTATGTCCTAAAAAATGGAAATGTTGATGTGATAGTACAGTCAAAATGGACATGGGTGAAATTAGAGACTCTTAACATTGAATGGAACAAGAGTGACAAAATCTTGTTACTGGAAAATGAGCATTTTGAAACAGACTTATAAACAACTTTATACTCGAATTAAACAAAACGAGTTTCAATCAAAAGAACAATTGTGATGCGTTGAATCAAACAAGTCAATATAAAGTCTGGGGAAATTTCTAATTTAATGCAAAACTTCAGGTAACAAGGTTGGTCATAGCACCCTAAAAAATGAGTTAAAGAAAACTTAAAGGAAAAGCGTTAGATAAGAGGCTACTGAGAGGAGACCCACTTCTTTTGATCCAAAAGTGTCTAAGGATAAATAGAACCAATCACACCAAATGTTGAATAAAAGGACCGCTCACTGCTCCTCGTATATTAAGCATACTCAGTCTAAGCTTTGGTCTTAGGGGAGATCGAACAATGTAAAAGCGAATTAATCCGCAAGAATCTCTTTTAGAGTCTGCCTTTAGGTATACAAAGTCATTCAGGATTTGCTTTCCACACATAAGTATATTCTATGCCCTAGCAAATCAACAATTTTGGTCCTCATTAGTTAGTCACACCAGGAAAAGGACAAGAAGTTAGGTTTGCCGAACACTCACATCCACAGAAAACACAAAAACACAGACTCGACTTTAAATATAGTTTTTTCTAACAAGCGTGTGTTTGCATTCTACAGAGTAAGACTTTCTAGCTAATGCTAAATCGGATCACCGCCTTCATGGCAATACCTAGAAATGATAGGAACAGCAAACACAAGGGTTAGTAATTTCTGAAGAATAAAGTAGAAGTCCACCCTAGGAACGTTAAAACTAGTTTGAATAAAAAGAATGGCACTGTTAAAGTTAATGGATCTCGTCTGTGCAGAAATTCCAAGAAACATGATACTTCTGATTATTCTGTTATTTACATGGTGATGATTGCATGTCTTCTGATAATTTGTGTGTTTCTAATTCTATGAATGATGTGAAATTTCGTGCTAAATCTAAGAAGAGAAAATCTAAGAAAGAGATTTGGAAACCAACAGGAAAAGTGTTCAATAAGATGGGATATATTTGGAGACCTACCGGTCGGACCTTCACTATTGTAGGAAATGCGTGCCCTTTAACTAGGATTACCACTACTAATGAAGTGCCTTCTAGGAAACCAATAGTTCTAGAATCTGAATCACCCAAACCTGTGGTTAAATTGGTATACTCAAGGAAACCTAGGAAGAATAAGAATACTGAGTCCGTTAGCAAAACTAAGGTTATAAAACCAATGTCTGCTAACAAACAGGAACCCAGTAAATCCTGGGGATCCACAAAAACCAATATTCCATCTACTTCTCTTAATGAATGCAGGTTGTCCAAATCGTCCTCTGGTATTTGGACTCCGGTTGCTCGAAGCACATGACCGGAGATCGCTCTCAGCTCACCAATTTCATCAGTAAATTCTTGGGTACAGTCAAATTCGGAAATGATCAAGTTGCAAAGATAATGGGTTATGGAGACTATCAGATTGGGAATGTTACTATTTCAAGGGTTTATTACGTTGAAGGACTTGGGCATAATCTATTTTCTGTGGGACAATTCTGTGATTCCAATCTCGAAGTGGCTTTTCGTCAACACACATGCTTCATTCGCAATCTAGAAGGTGTTGATTTATTGACGGGATCTCGAGGGGATAATCTTTATACACTCTCACTTGGGAATATGATGGCATCCTCTCCCATTTGTCTATTGTCAAAGGCGTCTAAAACCAAGTCTTGGTTATGGCATCGTCGTCTATCTCACTTGAACTTTGGTGCTATCAATCATCTTGCAAGACATGGACTTGTACGAGGTCTCCCTAAGCTCAAGTTTGAAAAGGATCACTTATGTTCTGCATGTGCATTAGGCAAAAGTTCAAAGAAACCCCACAAACCCAAATCTGAGGACACCAATCAAGAAAAACTCTATCTGTTGCATATGGATCTGTGTGGGCCAATGCGTGTCGCGAGTGTCAATGGAAAGAAGTACATCCTCGTTATTGTCGATGACTACTCTCGATTTACATGGGTAAAATGTTTGCGATCAAAAGATGAAGCTCCAGCTTTTATTATTAACTTTTTGAAGATGATCCAAGTACGGCTTAAGGAAACCGTCCGTCGCATCAGAACAGATAATGGAACTGAGTTTGTTAATCAGACATTGCGTGAATATTATGAGAAGGTTGGCATCTCTCATGAAACATCAGTTGCACGCTCTCCACAGCAAAACGGTGTTGTTGAAAGACGAAATCGTATGCTAATTGAAGCAGCCCGCACTATGTTAATTTATGCAAAAGCTCCTTTATTTCTATGGGCCAAAGCGGTTGCCACAACCTGTTATACCCAAAATCGTTCCATGATACGTCGTCGTCACGGTAAAACACCATACGAGCTTTTACACGACAAACCTCCCGATCTATCATATCTTCATGTGTTTGGTGCACTTTGCTACCCAACGAATGATAGCGAGAATTTGGGCAAGTTACAACCGAAGGCTGACATTGGTATTTTCATTGGCTATGCACCCACGAAGAAAGCATTCCGGATTTACAACAGACGTACCAGACGAATAATTGAAACCATTCATGTTGACTTTGATGAGCTGACCATGATGGCTTCTGAACACAGCAGTTCAGGACCCGCACTTCATGATATGACTCCTGTAACAATCAGTTCAGGACTCATGCCAAACCCTCCTCCTTCAACACCATTTGTACCACCTTCGAGATCTGACTGGGATTTGTTGTTTCAACCAATGTTTGATGAGTCACTTAATCCCCCACCTAATGTTGATTTACAAGCACCAGAAGTCATTGCTCATATTCCTAAAGCAGTTGCACCTGAACATGCTGTATTAACTGGCTCACCTTCCTCAACTACAGTTGATCAAGATGCACCATCACCAAGTAACTCTCATACAACACAAGAAACTCAAACTCCTATCATTTCTCATAATGTTGAAGAAGATAATGATGATATTGAAGTCACATGGTATTCCAATTCCAGAAGTTGCTTCTGATCAATCCTCATCATTGGATGTTATTCATACAATTGTGCCTCCCGATCACCAAGTTTCTGAACACAATAGCAAATGGACTAAGGATCATCCACTTGAGAATATAATCGGTAATAAGGATTCACCACTTGAAATATAATCGGTAATCGCGACAGACCAGTTTCTACACGACGACAAAATCTAGAATAAGCCTTAATTCTGCTACTATGATGCCTTTCTCACATCAGTCGAACCTAAGAACTACAAAGACGCATTAACTCAAGCATGTTAGATTGAAGCAATGCAAGAGGAACTTCATGAATTTGAACGTCTTGAAGTTTGGGAACTTGTTCCTCCTCCTGATAAAGCATTTGTCATCACTCTTAAGTGGATCTATAAGGTAAGCTTGAATGAAGTTTAGAGTATTTCCTGAAAAACAAGGCTCTGTTGGTCACCCGTTGTTATCGTCAAGAAGAGGAAATCGATTTGAAGAGTCATTCCGCTTCGGTTGCAAGATTAGAGGCTTATACGAATTTTTCTAGCGTTTGTCTAGCTCATATGAACTGTCTCTATCCAATGATTAACAGCTGCGTTTCTGAATGGTTCATCTACCGGAAAGGTTTTTTGTTATCCTAACCAACGATCATGTGATCCAGACAAACCTATCTACTGTACAAGCTTTAAGAAAGCTCTTTTATGTTGAAACAACTCCACGCGCGTGGTATGATATGTTGTCTTCATTTCTGATACCAAAGCCTTCTCAAAAAGGCTCAGTGATCCTACTTTGTTCATACCGTAGAGAAGGCAAGAATACAACTGGTAAAATATAGTCTATTACATTATCTTTCTGCATCAACATCTGAACTTTATGATCTATTGCTAAAATCAAGTGTTCCAAATTCAAGATATCCGATGATGGTAAAACTCATTTTTACTTAGACTACAGATTTCTCAAAATCCCAAGGCATCTTTCATAACCAATCTAAAATCTCTTGAATCACTAAGAAATAGGTTTTAAATCTTGTGACCCAGTGGATACTCCCATGGTGGAGAAACCAAACATGATGAGGAAAAAGAAGGAAAGCTGTGATCCAAAACATATGTGGTATGAATGCACCCTCCTTTATCTCACAGCCAGTATACCTGACCTACAATTTGCTATATGCATGTGTGCCCGGTATCAGGCTCGGCCTACCGAAAAGCACTTAAATGCGGTTAAAATGATCTTTCAGTATCTAAAAAGAACGACATAGGGACTTGGTACGAAGATTCGATCCTTTGTAACTAACAGCATTGTAGATGTGGACATGCGGTTGTCCAAGAAACACGCCGTAGCACATCTGGTAGTATGCAGTTTTTGGGAGATAGACTTGTTAGCTGGTCATCTAAAAGGCAGAAAAGCGCTGCGATATCTAGTACGGAAGCTGAATATAATGCTTTGTCCGGCTGTTGTGCTCAAGTCCTTTGGATGAGATCACAGCTTACCGACTATGGCTTTTGGATTCAATAAAATTCTAATGTACTGTGATAACAAAATTGCTATTACCTTATGCTGCAACAATGTTCAACATTCCAGATCAAAGCATATAGACATCAGATTTCACTTTATCAAGGAGCATATTGAGAATGGGGTGATCGAACTTTACTTTGTCATACTAGTATCAACATCGGTATATCTTCACTAAAGCTCTTGGCCGAGAAAGAATTGAATTTCTGATCAACAAGCTAGGAATGCGAAGTTTTACGCCGGAGACTCTAAAAATGTTGGCTGATGAAGTTGTCGAATAGTGGTGGTACCTATTTGAACATCCTTTGTATCATATGTATATACTCTAATTCAAAAAAAAACCAAAAATATTTTTCTTTTTATATAAATTTTTTCAAAAACAAAATACAAAATTAAAAAATGAAAAATACAAAAAGATTTCAATGGCATGTCTTCTGAAAATCGATAACATTTACTGTCTTAGAAATGTCATTTAATAATGATACGAGCCCGTAAATGAAGTTCGAGCAGAAGATCATGCCACATGGCTTGCTATTATTTCAGATAGTAACCCGCTTTTCACCCTGAGGAAAACATGTCGTCAAAAAGACAGTTGTTCCTAACAACGGGAATTTATTCTCGGGCATGGTCTACTTTATGACCATGCAAAGGCTTGTGATTAATTTGCATCACAACCCGTGCTTCCTATATTTCCATAAGTGTACGCGTCAATGCGCTTATGTGTCAAAATAAGAGAAATCTTATTTTTATTGGTAAAAAGTTGTCTTCATAATGAATCAGTGTTTTTAGTAATCACAAAAAGATTTTTAAAAGACAATTCGTCCACTCAAACAATGACAACAGCTCTTTAAATAGAAAACGGGTCATTATTTGAGGGGAGAAAAAAAAAAAAACAAATTCGTCAATCAAACAATCTTTTAAAAATGTCTTTCAAATAAGTCATGGAAATAATGGATAAAGTTTTGGATAATGAAACGGAATAACAATTTCTCAAGGTGAGTTAATTTATATTCACCTCAAGGGCTTTAGATGACCAATTGTTAAATCTTATGGACTTAAGACTTATGAATCGGAAGGCTTAAAACTACAGACGATCAATATTGCTAACACCTCATAGTTTATAAAAGACTTAGGAATGCTTGGAAATACTTTCATAGTTTTAAATGCCTTAAAGTTGATTCTCACGAAATAGATTTAAGCTTATTAATTCTTCAAACACAATCTCGAATATGTATTCGTAATAAGGTTTCGTTGATTCAACGTGTCGTACCAGCAAGGGGAAGAGTAGATGAATACTTGATAGTGTCTTGACCTTCTTTTGAGGTTATCTTCTTTTGTCTTTTGAGGTTAGCTTCTTTGATTTTAGGATGTGTTGAATCTTTCGTGGGTGGGGTTTATTTTTTTATGTACACTATTTTCTATCACATGATTGGAAAGTCATCTCGTCATTAAGCCAGTAATGATTATTTAGTCATATGGGGGGGGGGGGTGGGGGGTGTGGGGGGGGGGGGGGAAGTTTAGGAGTATAATATTTAAAACCTAGAAGAATTCTCTGATTCATTATTGTCTTGCCCAATCGGTCAATCAATAAGCTTATTCTTAAAATGGGTAGAAAATATTGATAAAGAGGTACACATAGTATGAATGAATTCATAAAATAAGTCAGTATCCTGCAGAAGAAATAACTACATTTGGAACTTAGTTGACTTAGGTGTTATCATTTCAACTACTTAGAGGGAATACTTGTGACATCCGGGACTTAGTTGACTTTGATGTTACAATTTATATCATCACTATTATGTAAGGAGAAATACGGACACCCGAGACTTAATTGTCTTTGGTGTTGCGGTTTCGAGTTATTTGTGTACTTTGGATATCTGGGATTTATATATCAAGACTGCTTGATGCGGCTTGCAAGAAAGTTCTGAATCTACTCAAGAAAGGATTGCTGGTTTAGGGGGAAGCTAAGACAACTTCAACACCAACATCACCAACCACACAAGCTCAAGTTACATATGTATCTGAATCTGTTTCATACTTGAAGTTTGAAGCAAAGACTTTCGTAACTTGGAAAGAAAGTTGAAGCAATGCCAAAGAGTGCTTGGACAGAGAAAGATCAGATTAACAACTTCTTAAAAGAAAGAATGTGAATGCGGAGCTTGGAGAGATTTGTTAGTGGAAGACCATACGGGGGTGACTTACGGCTGCTTCAAAGGACCATAATTAATCAATGATGTTTCTCAAATTATAAGGTTCAATCCTCGTAAATAATTTTATCTAGTGAAATTAAAAAACTAGTGTAGATTTTGGTGAAAAATAAGATGTGCTCGAGTATAAATTTTAAACAAGAATTGCCTTTAGTAAATTCAAAATCTTTCAAATATATACCACGGCTCCATCTTTGATAAACCCTCAAAAGTTGAGGGGGAGCAAGAATAGGTTCCATTATGCCAGATACATCATATATGGTCCTCGAACGTTTAATCAATTGATATCCAAAATATCAAGGATTTAACGATATTGTAAATAAGGATAAAATGAGATTAACCTGGACTAATGTATAGGTGAGCAGAAGTAAATCATTAAAATGTACTCGATGCACTCCAACTTAGCATGTACTAAGAATACGAGACATGTTAAGGGGAGCTTTTAGTGATGATTAAAAACATTCAAAGTGTCAACCTTTTGATATTATATCAAACACTTGAATGTAATTTTTCAATTATTTTAGTTTGTAAAGGGGAATGGCAATACCCTAAAATACCGACCATTTACTTATTTTATGGAGTATATAAGTGGTAAGGTATAGTATTCAAATCTCAAGAACCAGCCAGAACCAGAGAAGATTCTACCAGGGATATTCCACTAGTTAGTGTAAAGGTTTCCTTAGGTAAATTAAAAAGGAGAAAAAGAAGAATCGGGAATAATGCTACTGAGATGGAGCTAACACTGGAACAAACCCCAACAATGTGTTTAGTTTTATATGAAGTCTTGGTAAGCATTGAAGGTGTTTAAGAACTAGAAAAAGAAATGTAAGGATAAAGGGTGAAAAGAAAGAAGCCCTCCAAACACTTAGGCAAAATCGGGTCAATACATATGCTAGTCAGAAACCACTTATGTGTTGACTGACCATTAAAGACAGTCAAAGGACCCAGTGATTGCTATGCACAAACCCCTCCAACCCGTTAAAATTGGAAAGACTTGTTTCCAAACTCACGGAGATACACTCAATTCTATTGACTTTCCTCAATCCGAGTTTAGTTGATATTGAAAAGGTGGCACTCAGCACCCAGCCTCCATCACTAAAAATTAAAGTGCACTTTTAAGGCTAGAGCCAAAAGAGATCATTCATTAATCTCATTAGGAAACTTGTCATAATTTAGCTTGTTATCTCACACAATGTGAATATCAAGTAATATCATTAGAGTCCTTCGCAAGATCCTTATGATTTTGCCAGAACATCCGAGTGATACTTAGGTATTCACAATGAAGATGGAAATTCTGCTTGAGCCAACATCAAACAAGCTCATTGTAGGACTATGTGCGAATCTTAAGATCAAGCTTGTGACAACTGGAAAGCACCATGGTGCGATTCTTTTATGAATCAAACTTGATCCGGTTATGGATCAAACGGTTAAAGAATTTGAAGTGCTTAAAACTCTCGATGTGTCACAAAACCACTTAGCAATGACACGTCGATTGATTTTCAAATCGATGTTTCTATAACACTTGGAGAAAGTAACCACTGGGTTCACTCTTAACGTGCTGCTCTGCTTTGAGACGATCTGATAAGGAGAACAGCTGAGTACGATGAATCTAATACTTATGTGTTAAAAAAGATTCAATACTACAAGCTGGAATCCTGTCAAGAAGATTCCTTCTAATTGAATCTATCTGATCACAGGTCGATCCTTACGGATTTGAAGGTTACTCCAACCAAACAGGGCGAATGACAAAGCCATATTCGTCCCCCCGCTTTTATACTAACTGTTATAGCAGCTATATTAACGATGGAGGTGGAAGGTTCTAAATCCAGCTGGACTCACAAGATCCATACCACATGCTCATACCCGACCGACAAAACATAAAGACATCATGAAAGCTCAAGTACATGTTTCAAGACTTCCGCTACTCTGATACCGAATGTCTTTCTCAAAGTGACGAAGTATTATAGTTAACGAATCTCAAGAAAGACGCAACATTAAAGTTTTTTAAGTCAACCATTCAAGGAAGGTATGAGCATGTTGGTTCAGAAATCACAAATCCACAAGATGGCAAAGTTACAAGATGGCGAAGAGATTATGCTTGGTTGATGATCTCAAGATGCTCAAGATCACAATGTCAAATACAAGTTCAAGGAACAAGCTCAATCTAGAAATCAATGATCACTACAACATAATCACAAGAGAAAGTCAAAAGGACGAGCTAAAGACTAAAAGACAAAGCATAGTAGGCTAGGCTTAAAGTTTTGTAAAATGGAGTGACCTCCCTTAAGGGGAGATTGTTGGAAACACAAAAAGTGTTGGTCACTTCCAAGTTGTAATAGTCTTAGCTCGTAGTTTATGTAAGGATTAGATTAGTAATCTAGTCCGGCCCAAGACCCATGGGAAGCCCATCATAGCCTATGGGCCGGCCTATAGGACATATATATACACCTCTCCATGTCTTGGAGAGGTGGTTGTTGGTTGTTTTATTTTCCATATTTTTCACATAGTAATAACATCATCCATTCCATCACTTTCTCTCTCTAAACATCACAACCCATATTTCTTCATAGGTCATGTGTGGCATAATTTCTTCTCGTGAATCTTCAGTTGTCTCGATGCATAGGCGATTACCTTGCCTCTTTGCATGAGCACACAACCTAGTCCTTGATTCGATGCATCGCAATAAACTACAAAATCTTCAACTCCGTCCGGTAACGACAAGATAGGAGCATCACACAAATTATTCTTCAAGGTCTGAAATACTTCTTCCTCTTTTTTGCCCCACTCATACTTTTGATTCCTCTTAGTTAGGGAAGTAAGGGGGTTCAACAATCTTAAAAAAATTCGCGATGAACGTCGGTAGTAACCTGCCAATCCTAAGAATAATCATCCAATTCCTCACTGCCTCACTCTTACTCGGGTCCACGTGAATACGTTATGGTTGACCACGTGACCAAGAAAATGCACTTCTTCCAACCAAAACTCACACTTAGAAAACTTAGCATACAACTTCTCCTTCCTCAGTGACTCCAACACTAACTTCAAATGAACTTCATGTTCCTCCTTCGACTTTGAGTAGGCCAGAATGTCATCAATGAATACGATGACAAACCTACCTAAGTACGGTTTGCAAACCCGGTTCATTAAGTCCATGAAAACCGCTGGTGCATTGGTTAACCCAAAAGGCATAACCGTAGACTCAAAATGTCCGTATCTCGTTCGAAATGCGGTCTTTGGAATGGCATCCTCATGCACTCGTAGCTGATGATAACCTGACCGAAAATCTATCTTTAAGAAAGGACACGCTCCTCGTAACTGATCAAACAAGTCATCAATCCTAGGGAGTAGATAACGGTTTTTAATAGTTAATTTGTTCAACTCCCTATGATCAATAAACATGCGAAAAGAACCATCCTTCTTCTTCATGAATAACACAGGTGCTCCTTACGGAAAATGACTGGGTCGTATGAAACCCTTGTCTTGCAACTCTCGAAGTTGTTCAGACAATTCTTGCATTTCTGAGGGTGTTAAACGATATGGAGACTTCGAGACTGGCGTCGCTCCATGAACCAAATCTATGCGGAATCAACTTGTCGTCATGGTGGTCATCGACAAATCTTTTGGAAACACATCAATAAAATCTTGTATGATGGAAATATCACTCAATTTCGGTTCATCTACCTTTGTGTTCATTAAGGTTTTCACGACTCCTTGAGTACATTCACCATGAACCCGAAGTATCTCATCACCTTCCAACGGTATCCTAACCACCTTCTCATGACATACCATCACAAACTTCCTCTTAGACAACCAGTCCATTCCCACAATCACATCAAATCTTCCACGACTCAACGGTATCAACGAACTCCAAGGGTTACGAACAATTGAATAGGATAACAAACGAATATCGAGTCAAAGGCTATAATGCATATAGGCGATTCCACATATGCAAATAGACGTGGATCTAATGACATAAGAATCCTTTGAAAGAATGGATACGTATATGTACCGAGAGAAAGCGCAAATGAAAGAAAATCAACAGGCGTACCACGACAAATGAACACATAAAAAAATATCAATATGAAAGACCGAAATTCTTATACCAATTATTGACTTTACTCGAAAGGCCAAATTAAATAATGTTTTTAAAAAAATCAATTTAAATTAAGAAAGTCACTTTAAGTATTAAAAATCATTTTAAATAATAATGAAATTGTCTTAAATGTAATCTTTGAAAAATTCATTCTGGTTGTCATAAAATCTAGAGATGGTTATCTAATGGTGTATCGTACCGTACCACTATGAATCACTTTAAACCTGCTTTTTATAATAAAATACAATCTATTTACAAATATTATTTTATACACAGTTTTCTCTAAACACCAACACAATACTTCCAAAGGGTTTTTTATAATTAGACATCAATTATAAAATATGTTACTCAAACAAAGGACACTATAATACTAAAAGGGATCGTAAAACACCGTACAGACCCTAATACAATTCTATTGTTTGAAAATGAAAAAAAATATCAGGAACCATATACTCACAATAAAATCAAACAAACTCTTACAAGAAAACTCATGCAAGACGTTACGTACCCAAAAGAAAACGTAAGGTCTTATCCAAAATAATGATCAATAGAGCAAACCTAAAAGCATCGACACTGACACGTCGCCAACGGGTTACGAAAACCAAGGGATATACAAAGAAGGGAGTAATGATCCATGGTGTGTAGTCAAATTTATATACGTATTATATTAATCCCGTAAGAATTCTTTCCAAAATACTTCTCAATCAAGAGAAATATAAGGTAAAAATCTCACAAAAGAAAACACCGTAAAGAAACTCACAGCTCTCATGCCAGCGGGTCTGGTGCAGATAAAGGAACTGGTGTTACACCAGGGGTTCCCGATGCACCTGATTATGACTCAGAGCATTTTAAGTCCGTTTTTGGTTATTTTAGCTCGTTTTTAAAGGTAAAAGGTATGTGTGTTTAAGCACATACCAATGAGCAAGCTCAAGATGATGAAAATGAAGATAAAAATGACGTTAATGAGACTACACAGGATGATGAAGATGATGATGTACATGACGATGATGAGAACGCTCAAGATGATGATGATGAAGAACAGACTGAATCAGAAGATGATGGTGATGATTTTATCCATCCAAAGCTCACAACTCATGATGATGAAATAATACATGAAGAGGAAACTGATGAAGATGATACTTTCGATCCTATAGTTCACACACCCTCTCATATTTCATCATCAGATGACGAAGACAGTGACAATGACGTTGAAGGGACGAATGTTGAAGGAGCAAAGTCGGATGAAGATGCTACATATGAAGAGGATCAAGGAAATGAGGCGGTCGAAGATACCAATACCAATCTTGAAGGAAGAGATGATGTAATGACAGATGTTATATTGCCCCAGGTTCAAGCAACCCAGGAAATTGAAGACACTCATGTGACCCTAACTCCGGTAAATCCTGATGGTCAACAACAGAGCTCGTCTGTATCATCTGGCTTCGTCTCCAACATGCTGAATCCAAATCAAGATACCGGTGTTGATGATATTTTTGAACAACATGCTGAAGCCACCTCTCTAATTGATACTCCTGTAACTGCCATTGTGGAGCCATCCTTCTCTGCACCAACCAATCGTCCTCCAACACCGAATCCTCTCGTCATTCAAATACAACAACCACCAATTCTGACACCGGCTACTACTACAAGCTCCTCGCTACAAAATCTTCCTAACTTTGCTTCGTTGTTTGGCTTTGATTACAGACTAAAAGCGTTAGAAGACAACTTCTCGGAACTCAGACAAACAAATCAATATGCTGAAGCACTCTCCTCCATTCCTGGCATCGTTGACCATTATCTAGCAAATAAAGTGCAGGAAGCAGTAGATGTTGCAGTCCAATTGAAGTATGAGAGAATTCGAGAAGAGTCTAATACTGAAAATCAACAATTCCTTGATTCAATCGATGAAGGAATGAAGAAAGTAATCAAGGAACAAGTCAAGAAAGAAGTCTCCAAAATTACTCCAAAAATTGAGAAGTTAGTAATCGAACAACTCGAGTCTGAGGTTCTTGTACGATCATCAAAGGAAGCCAACACGTCTCATGCTGTAGCTGCTAATCTTTCAGAACTAGAGCTGAAAAAGATCTTAATTGACAAAATGGAAGCTAACAACTCTATCAACAGGTCAGACATTCAAATGCAGCTCTACAAAGCATTAGTTGATGCGTATGAAGCCGACAAAATTTTGTTAGATACATATGGCGATACGGTCACACTAAAAAGACCTCGAGACGGAGCAGATGATGATCATAAGAAACTCAACCTCACAAAGCCTGACACGTACAGATCCAATCTGAGAAGACGAGACGCTTATACACCATACTCTGATCCAAGACGATTCATCTACGAGAACAAAGACAAGAAGAACATATTGATGCGCATTGACGAACTACACAAGTTCAGCGATGGTACTCTCCCTCCGGTAGAGAAAACTATGCAAACTACAGATGTCTTTGAAGCACCTGCACACCAGGAGTTTGAAACAGGTGTCCATGATGAACAAGCAGAAGAAGAGGTCCAACATCTTCCTGACTGGTTTCAACAACCTACACGACTACCTTCTCCTGGGATCATGAGCAATGGAATAAGTCTGTTCCTGGCCGTTCATGAATCCTGTCCAACGCCCTTGCTAAGCAATCTGGCACAACAAGACCCTCGAGAGTCATTTCGATGCAACTACCCGACTCTACATTTGACTTCTCCGCTTTGTGATGTATCGTCTAAATGTTCAACTCAAACACCTGAATTGCTAGCATGTCCAACATTTGAGCTGATGAAAATGCACTTGCAAGAGTTTGACTGAACTTGAATAGGTTTGTGAGGAGAGTCTACAAAGCCATCAAGCGAAAAATTGACGGATAAACCCTGAAGGTCGCCCAATATCCTTATGATCTCTACGCACGACAGGGCCACTTGACTAGCCGTTTCTTCCAAATTCTCAGGTCGTCGTGTATATGATAGAACCATTTCATCGACTTCTGCAATAACGACCTTGAGTACCTACGTGGTGTGTGTCATAGCCGAAAGTACTCTACATCATTTACGAAGACTACGGCTGCAGATTATGGGCATATCAAATGGATAGAGGACTTAGTGCCTAACTCAATGTGGAGCTAAATGATAGTCAAAATACGACAAATTCGCCCTCTGGGGAATCTCACATTGGGGCAAAAAGTGAAGACAGTTCTATACATTTGAGCACCGTTCCATGGAAATCAGCTCGTGACGTCTACTCAAAAGACGGATTAATTGTTGACACTAAGAAACTAAAGGTGGAAATAGTCGAATGACAAGACTATATAGCATCTTGACTTGGATTTTCTTAGTACGAAGGGATGATGACGTTTCTTTATAATTAAAAGAAGGCGACTTATCCCCAGACAAGATCCAAGACATTGAATATATTGCAGCTTCTTCTCCGTGGCAAAGAAAAGTGACAATCTCAACGTTGAAGAACCTTATTGCATTTAATGTCTCCTAAGGATGTTTTACAAGAAGCGTTGTCATCCAAAGGCGTGTTGTGAAGGATCTTCAATTGGTGATGAAAGCTATCAGAGAAGATTCAACCCACAAACAGACACGTACAGAATCAATCTGAGAAGACCAACGCTTATACACCATACTCTTATCCAAGAGGATTCATCTGCGAGAACAAAGACAAAAGAACAGATTGATGTGCGCATGTGACGACTACACAAGTTCAGTGATGGGTACAATCAAAGATGATGTTTCGGACTGGCTCCTAACAATTATCGCCTCCAAGTGGAATTAGAATGGCGTATTCTGCCCCAGACTTTTTGGAGCCAACATGACCAAGGAAAAAGCAAGAGCTGATGATTCAGCGATTGACAAAAGGCTAAAAAGAGGAGATAAAGGAGTTTGGAGAGAATTTTGTCTGTGAAAACACCATAACAGGGGGTGACCTCAAGCTACTACAAAAGACCATAATGATCTATCATATGTTGTTCCCATCTTAAAAATGTCAATCCTCGTACACACCAATTTAGCTTGTGAATAGTTCACTTAATTATGTGTAACTTTGGGGTGTATGCGAGAGTAATGATGGGGGTGCTCGTAGTAGGCGAAAGTTTTGCAAGGGAATTTCTTAGAATGTTCAAAATTGTTGCGGAAATAATGTGGTAAGAGCATCATCTTAAATGCCATCCAATAGGGAGGGGGAAGGGCTATAATAATTGTACCTGATCTGCTGCTGAAGGGGTCTCTGTTTGGGCCCGCATCAGGGGTTGAGATCATATTGATGGAGCCGAAGAATATCCAAGTGATTAACATTTTGGATAATGGGGAATAAAATGTGATTAACCTGGACTTAATGTATATTTGACAAAAGATCAAATAAAATGGACTCAATGCACTCCACACCTAGCATGTACTACGATTACGATGCACATGTTAAGGGGGAGCTTTTAGTGATGATGAAAAACTCTCAAAGTGTAAATCTTTTGATATTTATATCAAACACTTTGATTGAAATTTTCAATGTTTTTGGAAGGATCGTGATGAAATACCCAAAAGACCGACCATGTTCTTAAATTTATGAAGTTATAAGGCGGTTAGGCTTAGGTATTCAGATCCCATGATCCAGCCAGAACTGGAGGGATCTACCCAGGGATATCCACTAGTTAGTGTAGAAGTCCTTAGGTATGATTAAAAAGGAGAAAAAGTGAGAATATGGAATAATGCCGACTGAGATGGAGCTAACACTGGAACAAACCCAACAAGGTGTTAGTTATGAAGTCTCGGTAAGCATTGAAGGGGTTGAAGAATGAAAAAGAAATGTAAGGATAAAGGGTGAAAAGAAAGAAGCCCTCCATACACTTAGGCAGAAACCGGGTCAATACATATGCTATCAGAAACACTCAGGTGTTGTCTGACATTGAAGACAGTCATGGACCCAGTGACGCTATGCACAAACCCCTCCCAGCTACTCAAAGTCAGAAAGACTTTGTTTCAAAACTCACAGAGATACACTCATTTCTATTGACTCTCTCACTCCGAGTTAGTTGATATTGAAAAGGTGGCACCTCGAGCTACCATCGCGTATCTCTATCTCTCTATCTCTCTCTATCTATGGAGGGTAGTGGCGAGCAGTTGAGTCGTAGGATACCTCCTCATATCATACCCATAATCCTCATTAGGACACTTGTCAAATTCTACTTGCTAACTCACACAATGTGAATTACAAGATACATTTTAAGAGTCCTTCGCATTATCCTTGTGATTTTGCCAGAACATCAGAGTGAATTCATTCACAATGAAGATGGAAATCCTGCTTGAGCCAACATCAAACAAGCTCATGGTAGGTAACTTGTGCGATTCTTTATGAATCAAACTTGTGACAACTGGAAAGAAACGATGGTGCGATTCTATAAGAATCAAACTTGTTCTAGGAAATGGATCAACGGTTGTTAAAGAATTTTTGAAATGATAAACACTCTCGTGTGTCACAAAAACATTTTGTAAGTTGATACACCGAATTGAATTTTCAAATTAATTTTCTATATCCATCCTGGTGAGATTAGGTAACTCACGGTTCAACTCTTACGGTTGTCTGCTTTTGAGACGTCCCATATGAGAACATGCTGAGTACGATGAATCTAATACTTATGTGTTAAGAAAGATTCAATACTATACACCAACTGGAAATCCTGTCTACAGAAGATTCTCTTAAATTGAATCTATCTATCACAGAGAAAGTCGATTCTCACAAGAACCGAAAGGTTTCTCTAGAACCAAACCTCGTGCGAATGAACAAAGCGCATATTCGTAGCCCCCTGCTGTTATTGCTAACTGTTTTATGCAGGCTATTTTTAAAATGGTGGTGGAGGTTCCCTGGATTCATAGCTAGCTCACAAAGATCCAATAGCCACCTGCTCCATAAACAAGACCGACAACATAAAGGATCATCATGACGCTCAAGTACCATAGTTTCAAAGACTTTCCGCTACTCTAATACCCACACATCTTTCTAGAAGTGTCAAGTGTTAAAGTTAAAGAATTTCAAGAAAGATGCAACATTAAAGCTTTTCAAGAATGGTATGAGAATGTCGGTCCAGAAGTCGCAAGTCCACAAGATGGCAAAGAGAGTGTGCTTGGTTGATGATCTCAAGATGCTCAAGATCACAATGTCAAAAAACAAGTTCAAGGAACAAGCTCAATCCAAGAAGTTAATGATCAGCTACAGACAAATTGACACAAGAGAAAGCAAGAGTGCTGATCTAAAGACTAAAGATAAAGCATAGTATTGCTAGGATTTAAAGTTTTTTAGAATTGGAGTGACCGTCCCTTAGGGGGAAGATTGTATAAAACATACGAAAAGTGTCGGTCACAGTTCCAGTTGTTAACAGGTCTTAAGCCGAATTAGTATAATGATTAGATTAGTAATCTAGTCCGGCCCAAGGCCCATGGGAGGCCCAACTAAGCCCATAGCCGGCCTCCATAGTAGTATATAAGTCCCTCTCCTAGTCTTGGAGAGGGTTGGTTGTTCCATTTTTCCCATACTTTCATTTATACAATTCATCCATTTTCCATCCAATTTTCTCTCTATACATCACAACCACATCTCACTCTGTTCGTTGGTTTAGATCATTAGATTAACTAGTTAATCTACATGGGCCATCGTACGATTGTCGGCCATTGGAACAATGTTATGATCTACAATTGGTTCTTCTAAATCAAAATTTTTAACAACAACCGGAAGAGTTTGTTGTTGTCGACGTCTTCGAGATTGCGAACGAGTGCGCATAAAAAGAAAAACTAAAAATCAAAAAGCAAAACTATGCACTATTTTTTTTTTTGAAATGAATTTTAACGGTTACACGAAAGAGACTTAAACCAAATAATCAACTACTTCACGGTAGCTCGAAAATTGCTTTTCAAGGTGACCGAACTTCGTAGAAGACACAAATGGCAAGTGTAAAATCTTTTAATTCGATTTGTAACCAACAATTTCACCAGGAAATTATTATGGATATAACACCTCCGTTGAGAATGTTATATTTTGGTATTTTTACCAATTGGTGACTTTTTATTTCTTAATTAAAAAAGAAGATTTTTTTTATATTTTTGATTTTTCTATATTTTTTTATCTTTTACTTATACTAAAAAGAAAAGGAAAATATTTTTTTACTTTTTATATAAAAATGATAAACTAATTAAAACCCTAATTTTTATCTTTCTAAAAATAAAAGCCCTAATTTTTATCTTTTTATAAAAGTTTAATTAAACTAATTAAAACCTTACCCTAATTATTAATAAAAATGATAAACTTAATTGAAAGCTAACTAAGATTTAACAAAAGGACTAACAGTGCAATTACTAAAAGGATTAACGAAGTAAAATTCTTAACAGACAACGGATTAACTGAGTTAACTAAGAAATGAGAAAATTACAAAACCTACCCTATGCCTAACCCCGACTACACTAACGGACCTTTTAAAGCTTAAAAATAAGTTGAAATTAAAAAGTGCTTATAATGAAAAACATATAAAAGCAAAGTTGGAGATTAAGCTATGATGAACAATTTTAATAAAAGAACCTTGTGCTGAAAATCAATAATAAGCTCAAAAAGAACTTATCTTTAAGCTGTTTACAGAAAGTGAGGTTTTGGGCTTATTTTCACTTAAACAGCTATAAAATGCTCAAATTAAGCTCAATTCTAAAAAAGAAAAGAGATATAGATAGCTTATGATGTGCTTAATCTAAAAATGCAAAGAAATCTAACCTAGAAGTGCTTTTAAGCTACTAAAATTAAGCATGACTTAAGCAAACTCAGGAAATAAGCAAAGTAACACAAAATCCAAATAAGCTAAGAACCTCAAAAGGCTAAACTGGACTCTAAAACTTAAAGGACTATTTAAACTACTTATAATCTATCTATATAAGAAGTCTAAAAATCTAGAATCATAAGCTAAATTAAAAAAAATACCAAAATCCTAAACAATTTTCTAAAGGTAGTTTGTTTTTGTTTTTTTTTTTTTTTTTTTATTTTTTTTTGTTTTTTTTTGTTTTTTTTTTTTTTTTTTGTTTTTTTGGCTTTTTTAATCTTTTATGAGAAGACCATTTAATTTATAATAACAAAAATAAAAAACAAAACACTGAGAAAAAATAAAAAAAAAAAACACTCAAGCAACAAATAAGTTAATACTACTAATGAAAGTACGCACTCCCTGTTCCGCAAGACAACGTCCCACATCGATCTGTATTAAAGCAATACCTGTACCTAGACTAACCATACTAAAAATAAGCAAACGAAAACCTAAAATAGCATTGGCTTAACAATTGGTGTTTAAACATCAAGCAGTACTAAACTTTTGTAAGTGCTGCGTGGTGCAATTAAGCCAAGCTTAAATTGAACTATAGGAAAGTAAGCTATAAAATGCAATAACTTAATATAAAATCTATAATAAATCTGATAACTAGACTTAATCCACAACTTAAGAAAATCTAATCAAAGCACCTAAAATCTTAAATAAAACTTATTATTAACTAAGAGAAAATAAAAGTGAATTTCTATAAAAAGTGGCAGTACAGAACTATAAGAGCAGTACTAACCTCTTAGGTTAAGGGTACAATGTGCAAACGAGAGTTGGTGCACAAGTGGCATCACTAAATAGTGCAGTAGATGCAAGGCTTCTTTAAGGGAAACCCTTCACTTAAATACACTCAATAGAGTTATATAAACTAAATGCAAGCAAAATCCACCAAGCCTAAAGGTCTTTGATCCAAAATTGACCAGGACACAATAAGAAACCTAAGCAACAAGCTTTACCCCTCCCTCCCCTGCGAACACTGTATAAAAAGGAAGAAAGACAGCCAATTACATGTACTTATTTGAAATTTTGAAATTCTAAACATATAAAAAAACTAAAATGAAAACTAATTTTTTAAAAACAAATGAAGGGTAAACTTACTATAGCTGACCCACCCAACCAATTAGCAATAATAAAGTGAATATCAATTTGCACAATGTAAAAACGAGACGCTTAGACACTTGACCGCACGCCTGACATCCCCCACCAAACCCAGTCAACGGCCCCACCCCCCCCCCAAACGGGCCTTAACCCCCCTCCACACCCAATTCTCATATCTGAAAGCTGACAGCCACTTCCAACCTTGAAATCTCCCCTACATACAAACGCTCCCGGAACCCCAATACACTAACAAGCACCCCCCCCCTACTCCTCACATTTGAGGCAGCCACCTGCGGTCTCCCCCCCCGCACAACGCCCGCCAAACACCCGCTCGAATATAGCACATAAGATGCCCCGTTCACAAGGGTCCGCATGCCACCCTCTGTCAGGCCCCTTCACGCTGAGCCCCCCCACCAGTGCGTGCTCAACCCCCCCCCCCCCCCTCCCACCCCCCCACCCAACCCCCCCCCCCCAATCCCATACCACCACCCACCGCCAGACTACACACCCCCCCCCCCACTTCGTTCTTCTTCCGCCGTCTCTGACAGGTCAATCAACAATAGCGGGCTGAATAACCTAAAAAATGAACCAAGCGAAATAAAACCCCCTCTGCCCATCCCAGAGGTAAAAAATCATTACAACCTACACAATAAACTAACAAAACCATCATACCTCTCAAATCCCACACCACCTGACAAAGTCTCTAAAGGTGTGTTTGGTTAACGGGAGGTGCCCATAGCCGCGTCAAAACAGACAATTTCACTTATGCTGAATTGCTTGGATCAGCTTCAAGTTATTACCATTAAAAAGAATTAGTTTATTCATTTAGGATTCTTTATAAGTTAGAATTCAAAATTTATCAAAAGAAATGGCTTAATTATAAGTGTTCTTCACCCCCAGGGAGCTTGTTGCTTAGGTTTTTTAATGTGTCAGAATTTGATAGCAAAGCCCTTTAGCATGGATTTTGCTTGCATTTAGTTATAACAACCTATTAGAGTTGTATTAAAAGTGCAGGGTTTCCCTTAACGAAAACCTGCACAAATATAGTGTTTTGCACTTGTGGGGGAAAGTGCACCATACTAACCTGATGTTAGTACTGCAGTTATAGAGTTGTA
Organism: Tanacetum coccineum; assembly: GCA_026074375.1. Lineage (NCBI taxonomy): Eukaryota > Viridiplantae > Streptophyta > Magnoliopsida > Asterales > Asteraceae > Tanacetum > Tanacetum coccineum. The sequence goes on along the minus strand of BQNB010001511.1, from coordinate 70,501 downwards.
CCTGCCACTTTTAGAATAACTTTTAGTAAGTTTTAATGAAGATTTAGGTTGCTTAGATTTAAGTAGGAATAAGTCTAGTTTATATGGCTTATTATAGATTTAATCTTATGTTTATCATTTTCTAGCTTACTTTCCCTAGTCAATTTAGCTGCTAAAAATTTGCACCAGCAGCACTTACAAAAGTTAGTAACTGCTGATAGTTTAGCCCCAATTTAAGCCATCAAATTTAGATTTAGTAGCTTATCTTTTAGTATTGTATAGTCTAGGGAATAGCCTAATACAGATTAGGACAAATTTCATTTCTAGCTTATTAGTATTACGTATTTGTTGCAGAAAAAAGTCTTTCAAAAGATAAAAAAAAAGGGCCAAAAACAATAACGTTAGAGAATTGTAGGATTTTAATTTGTTAATTTAGCTTATGAATCTAGATTTTTCAGCTTATATAGATATTTATAATTAGTAATTAAATAGTCCTATTAAAGTTTTAGAGTCCAGCTTAATGCACATTTGAGGTTCCTATAGCTTATTTGGTATTTTTGTGTTTACTACTTTGCTTATTTCCTGAGTTTGCTTAAGTCATGCTTAATTTCCGTAGCTTAAAAGCACTTCTAGGTTAGATTTCTTTGCATTTTTAGATTAAGCACATCATAAGCTATCTAGATCACTTTTCCTTTTTAGAATTGAGCTTAATTTGCTGTTTAAGTGAAAATAAGCCCAAAACCTCACTTTCTGTAAACAGCTTAAAGATAAGTTCTTTTTGAGCTATTATTGATTTTTCATACACAGGTTCTTTATTAAATTTTTCATGGCATAGCTTAGATCTCATAACATTTGCTTTTATAAGTTTTTCATTATAAGCACTTTTTAATTTCAACTTATTTTTAAGCTTTAAAAGGTCCGTTAGTGTAGTCGGGGTTAGGCCTCAGGGTAGGTTTTGTAATTTTCTCATTTCTTAGTTAACTCAGTTAATCCGTTGTCTGTCAAGAATTTTACTTCGTTAATCCTTTTAGTAATTGCACTGTTAGTCCTTTTGTTAAATCTTAGTTAACTTTCAATTAAGTTTAGCATTTTTATTAATAATTAGGGTAAGGTTTTAATTAGTTTAATTAAACTTTTATAAAAAGATAAAAATTAGGGCTTTTATTTTTAGAAAGATAAAAATTAGGGTTTTAATTAGTTTAGCATTTTTATATAAAAAGTAAAAAAATATTTTCCTTTTCTTTTTAGTATAAGTAAAAGATAAAAAAATATAGAAAAATCAAAAATATAAAAAAAAATCTTCCTTTTTAATTAAGAAATAAAAATCACCAATTGGTAAAAATACCAAAATATAACATTCTTAACGGAGGTGTTATCATAATAATTTCCGGTGAAATTGTTGGTTCCCAAATCGAATTAAAAGATTTAACACTTGCCATTTGTGTCTCTACGAAGTACGGCTCACCTTGAAAAGCAATTTTCGAGAGCTACCGTGAAGTAGTTGATTATTTGGTTTAAGTCTCTTTCGTGTAACCGTTAAAATTCATTTCAAAAAAAAAAATAGTGCATAATTTTTGGCTTTTGATTTTTTAGTTTTCTTTTTTAATCGCACTGCTATCGTTCGCAATCTCGAAGACGTCGACAACAACAAACTCTTCCGGTTGTTGTTGAAAATTTTGATTTAGAAGAACCAATTGTCGATCATAACATTGTTCCAATGGCCGACAATCGTACGATGGCCCATGTAGAATACTAGTAATCTAATGATCAAACCAAGAACAAGAGTGAGATGTGGGTTGTGATGTTAGAGAGAAATTGGATGGAAAATGGATGAATTGTATAAATGAAAGTATGGGAAAAATGGAACAACCAACCCTCTCCAAGACTAGGAGAGGGACTTTATATACTACTATAGAGGCCGGCTATGGGCTTAGTTGGGCCTCCCATGGGCCTTGGCCGGACTAGATTACTAATCTAATCATTATACTAACTAACGAAGCTAGAGACCTGTACATGAACTGGATTAACTTGGGAAGTGACCGACACTTTTCGTGTTCCTAACAATCTCCCCCTAAGGGAGGTCACTCCAATTAAAAAAAATAGAGAATTTAAACCTAGCATACTCTGCTTTATCTTTAGACTTTAAGCCTCGCAACTCTTGACTTTCTCTGTGAAATATGTTGTAGTGATCATTAACTTCTTGGATTGAGCTTGTTCCTTGAACTTGTTTTTTGACATTGTGATCTTGAGCATCTTGAGATCATCAACCAAGCATACTCTCTTTGCCATCTTGTGGACTTGCGACTTCTGGACCGAACACGACATGCTCATAACCATTCTGAAAAGCTTAATGTTGCAATCTTTCTTGATATTCTTTAAACTTTAACACTTTGAACACTAACATCTAAGAAAGATGTGTGGTATTAGAGTAGCGGAAAGTCTTTGAAACATTTACTTGAGCATTCATGAAGTCTTTATGTTTGTCGGTCGGTATTGAGCATGGTGGCTAATGGAATCATTGTGAAGACAGCTAGAAAATTTCCAGGGACATCACTCCACCACCATTTTAAAAAAGCACTGCATTAAAACAGTGCAATAAAAGCAGATGGGAACGAATTAAATGGCTTTGGTCATTCGCACCGGGTTTGGTTAGAGAAACCTTCGAATCTTGTGAGGAACGACCTGTTGATCAGATAGAGTTCAATTTAAGAAGAATCTTTCTTCCTTGACAGGATTTCCAGCTGTAGTATGAATCTTTTCTAACACATAAGTATTAGATTCATCGTACTCCCCCCCCCCCACCCCCCCACCAGCATGTTCTCATTATCGGGAACGTTCCTCAAACAACAACACGATAAGAGTGAAAACCAGTGAGTTACTATCTTCACCCGATTGATATAGAAAATTAATTTGAAAATCAAGATCGAGTAATCACTTACAAAATTGTTTTTGTGACACACCGAGATTGTTTATCATTTCAAAAATTCATTAACAACCGTTGATCCATTTCCTGAACAAGTTTGATTCTTATAGAATCGCACCATCGTTTCTTTCCAGTTGTCACAAGTTTGATTCAAAAGAATCGCACAAGTCACCTACCATGAGCTTGTTTGATGTTGGCTCAAGCAGGATTTCCATCTTCATTGGTGAATGAAAGTCACTCTGATGTTTTGGCAAAAACACAAGGCTAATGCGAAGGACTCTTAAAATGTAATCTTGTAATTCACAAATTGGTGTGAGTTAGTAAGTAGAATTTGAAAAAAACACAAGTGTCCTAATGAGAATTTATGGATGATCTCTTTGGCTCGTAACCAATAGTAGCACTTTTGGATTTTAAGGGATCGGAGGCTGGAGCTGAGTGCCCCTTTTCAATATCAACTAACCTCGAGTGAAAGAGAGTCAATAGAAATGAGTGTATCTCCTGAGTTTTGAAACAAAGTTTTCTTTCTGACTTTGCGTAGGCTGGGAGAGGTTTGTGCATTGCGTCACTGGGTCCATGACTGTCTTCAATGTCAACAACACCGATAGGAAGCACACGCAACTTGGTTGAGTGTTTCTTCTGACAAATGGCATATGTAATTGACCCCGGTTTCTGCCATAAATAATATGGAGGGGCTTCTTTATTTTGCACCCTTTATCCTTACATTTCTTTTCATTCTCAACGCCCTCAAATGCTACCGAGACTTCATAACTCTAACTACTTTGTTGGGTTTGTGTGTTATGACCAGGTGTAGCTCCCAATCCTCAGTCGGCATTAATCATAAGCTCTCACTTTTTCTCCTTTTTAAAATCAATACCTAAGGACTTCACTAACTAAAAAACTAGTGGATATCCCTGGTATGAATCCCTCCAGTTCTGGCTGGATCCATGGGATCTGAATTACCTAAAAGCATTAACTCTTGCCTTATAACTTCATAAATTCTAAGAACATGTCGTCTTTTTTTGGTATTACATCACGATCCTTCCAAAAACATTGAAAATTTTCATCGGCAAAGTGTTTGATATTAAATATCAAAGATTACACTTTGAGAGTTTTGTCATCATCACTAAAAGCTCCCCCTTGAACATGTGCATCGTAAATCGTAGTACATGCTAGGTATGGGAGTGCTTTGATTCTATTTTATTTGATCACTTCTTGTCAGTATTCAGTTAAGTCCAGGTTAATCACATTTTCTCGCCCTTATCCAAAATGATAATCCCTTTGATATTTTGGATAATCAATTGATTAACCGTTTCGGGACAAAATTGAGGAATATGCCAGCAGATTGGAACATATCATTGCTCCCCGCTCAACTTTTGGAGGGATTATAGATGATGCTAAGTACAATTATTTGAAAATTTTGAATTTACTAAGAAATTCTTGAAAAATTTGTACTCGAGCACATCTTATTTTTCACCAAAAAGTCTACACTAATAATGAACATATTCACAAATAAATGTATCTACGGAATGAACCTTTTTAAGATGAGAACAACATATGATAAATCATATGGTCCTTTGTAGTAGCCGTAGGTCACCCCCGTATGGTCGTCCACCGACAAATCTCTCCAAACTCCTCATTATCCTCCTTGTCTTTAGCCTTTTGTCAATCGCCTGGATCATAGCTCCTTGCAGGTTCCTTGTCAGTTTGGCTCCAAAAAGTCTTGTGGGCAGATACGCCTTCTAATTCCCTGAGGCATCATTTTATAGCAGTCCGAACATCATCTAGAGTACCATCACTGAACTTGTGTAGTTCGTCAATGCGCATCAATCTGTTCTTCTTGTCTTTGTTCCGCAGATGAATTCCTCTTGGATCAGAGTATGGTGTATAATGTCGTCTTGTCTTCTCAAATTGATTGGATCTGTAGTGTCATGTTTTGTGAGTTTGAATTCTTCTGATAGCTTTCACACCCAATTGAAGATCTTCCCACGCCTTTGGATGACTACGCTTCTTGTAAACATTCTAAGGAGACATTAATTCAATACGTTCTTACAACGTTGAGATTTTGTCACTTTTCCTTGCACGAGAAGAAGCAGCAGATCTTCAATGTCTTGAACCTGTAGTCTGTGGAAGTCCGGCCTTCTTTTAACTATATAATAGAACGTCATCATCCCTTCGTACAGTAATCCAGTCAAATGCTTATAGTCTTGTCCATTCGACTATTACCACCTTAGTGACAACAATAATCCCTTTTTGATCGACGTCACGAGCTGAATTCCCTGTAGGTCGCAAATGTATAGAACAGTCTTCAACTTTTTGCCCAATGTGAGATTCCCCAAGAAGTCAATTGGTCGTATTTTGACTATCAATTTTAGCTCCACATCTGAGTTAAGGCACTAAGTCCTCTATCCATTTGATAGCCCTTAATCGTGGCAGCCGTAGTCTTCGTAACTGAAGTAGAGTACTTGCGGCTTGACACACCACCACGTAGGTACTCAAGGTCGTTATTGATGAAGTGATGAAATGGTATAACACGACGACCTTGAGAATTTGGAACTAACGGTAAAAAAAAAAAGAAAATAAAAAGTGCTGACGCAGATCATAAGGAGAATTGCGACCTTCAGGGTTTATCCTGTCCAATTTTTTCAGTTGTGGCTTTGTATACTTCCTCACAAAAAATTCAAGTTCAGTCCAAACTCTTTGCAAGTGCCTATACATGTTTCATATAAACATCAAACGTCAAATGTTGGGACCTGCTACAATTCAGGTGTTAGAGTTTGAACATTTAGCCGATTCATCACAAAACGGAGAAGTCAATGTAGAGTCGGTTGAGTTCATCGAATGTCCTCTCGAGGGTCCTTTGTGTGCCAATTGCTTAGCCAAGGTTGGACAGATTCATGAACGGCAGGAACAGACTTATTCCATGCATGATCAGGAGAAGGTAGTCGTGTAGGTTGTTGAAACCAGTCAGGAAGATGTTGGACCTCTTCTTCTGCTTGTTCATCATGGACACCTGTTTCAAACTCCCAGTTGTGCAGTGCTTCAAAGACATCTGTAGTTTGCATAGTTTCTCTACCGAGCGAGATTGACTAGCATGATTTCTTGTGAGTCTTAGATTCCTGTAGTGGTAGTCTTTCCTACGATCGTGTTGTCGTTTCACTTGAGCACTGGTAAAGCGGGTTCTTTCCGACCTATCTCTTTTGGACCCCGGTCTGTTCCAGCGGAGGGTTTCTTGATCATCATCTGCACCATCTCTGAGTCTTTTAATGTGACCGTATCGCCATATGATCTAAACAAGATTTAGTCTGCTTCATACATAAACAGTCTCGCATCAACTAAGCCTTGTAGAGCTGCCTTTTATAGCTTACGACTGTTGATAGAGTTTGTTAGCTTCCATCTTGGTCAATAATATCTTTTTCAGCTCTATCTGAAAGATTTCAGCTACACATAAGACGTGTTTGCTCCTTTGATGAATCGCACAGAACCTCAACTCGATGTTGGATCGGTTACTAACATCTTGATTTTTGGAGTATTTTTGAGACATCCTTTTTTGAACTATTGTTTTCCTTTGAATAATATTCTTCCATGCCTTCATATATAGAATCAAGGGAAATGGTTGTTGATTTGCAGTAGAAAACTCATCCTCTAATTCCTCATACTTCAATTGGACTGCAACGTCCACTGCTTCTCATTTTAAATTTTCTAGATAATAGATCAAGCGATAGCTAGGAATAGAGGAGACGCTTCAGCATATTTGATTTGTTTGTCTGAGTTCCGAGAAGTTGTCTTCTAACGCTTTCAGTCTGTAATCAAAGCCAAACAACGAGGCAAAGTTAGGAAGATTTTGTAGCGAGGAGCTTGTAGTAGTAGCCGGTGTCAGAATTGGTGGTTGTTGAGTTTGAATGACGAGAGGATTCGGTGTTGGAGGGCGATTGGTTTGTGCAGTGAAGGATGGCTCCATGAAAAATTTGCTGTTCCAGGAGTTATCAATTAATAGGTGGCTTCATTATGTTTCGAAAAATATCATTTACATTCGATAACTTGGTTTGGATTCAGCAGGTTAGGAGACGAAGCCCAGATGATACAGACGAGCTCTGTTGTGACGCATCAGGATGAACCGGAGTTAGGGTCACATGAGTGTCTTCAATTCCTGGGTTGCGTGGGGTGTGTGGGGGGGGGGGGGGGGGGGGGGGGGGGGGGGGGGAACCTGGGGTAATATAACATCTGTCATTACATCATCTCTTCCATCAAGATCGGTATTGGTATCTTCGACTGCCTTATTTCCTTGATCCTCTTCATATGTAGCATCTTCATCCGACTTTGCTCCTTCAACATTCGTTCCTTCAACTTCATTGTCACTATCTTCGTCATCTGATGATGAAATACGAGAGGGTGTGTGAATTGTAGGATCGAAAGAATCATCTTCATCAGTTTCCTTTCTTCATGTATTATGTCATCAGCAAAAAATAACAAAAAAAAAAAATCAGAAGACAAAAATCATGAGTTATGAGCTTTGGATGGACAAAATCATCACCATCATCGTCTGATTCAGTCTGCTCTTCATCATCATCATCTTGAGCTTTCTCATCAATGTCATGTTCATCATCATTTTCATCATCCTGTGTAGTCTCATTAACGTCATTTTTTAATCTGCATCTTCATCATACTTGAAGCTAGCACATCTTCTTGATCATCATACAACTGTGATTTCCAAGAGATATCATCCTCTTGAGTCATAATTAGGTGTCATCGGGAACCACCTGGTGTTAACACCAGTTCCATCAATCTTCTGCAACCAATCCACTGGCAATGAGAGCTTGAGTTTCTTGATGGCTTCTTTTTGTAAATTAATTTTGAGTTGCTCACCTCTTACAAATCAGCCCTCAGAGATAGTCCTCGCAACTCTGTAGTCCGTTACTGTTCTTCACTTTCCAGACTTCCTTTTCCTTAGGGGATGGAGCTTCTGTTTGAGTTGATTGTATCTGTATTAGCTTTCTTCTTGCTTCCTTTTGTCTTTGGAGGAATTGTTCCTATAAATTCAATAGCATAATATTCTTTGTATGATAATCAGAGTATGCGGATGTCCCCTCCACATATGTAATTCCACTGGCAATATAGCCCCGTACAACTGAGTGTCTTCATTCCTAGATGACTTTATTGTAATGTGAACATTGGGTCATCTCTGGCATAGTGCCAATTGAAGCCTTTTTCTTCGAGGAATTGACAGATCTTATATCCATGACAAAGATTGATGACTAACTATGGTGAAACGAGTAAATGTACAGATCAACCGCATTGCCCTTCTTTGAATTTTTTTGTTCTCAATCTGGAAAATAAGTTCCTCCACAGAAGATATGCATAATCAATCATTCTTCTTAATTGTACATACCCACAAGTTTGTAGCTTGAGAAAGACGAAGACTGTTATAGGGAGATGGTTTTACCACTGTAGACATTTGTTGATATTAGAAGATATAAAAGGAAACGCAAATGATTCCCAGGGATTATATGCAGTTTATTGACATTAACGTCAGTGATCTTCCTTATATCTCCAGAATGACCAAGACTAGCTAGAAAGGCGAGAATCTCCTTCTCAAGAGGTGGTTCTACAAACTTCTTATTACCGACTTTAGGGCAAATTTGAAGAATGTCTCTGAATTGATCAAGACCGATAATGTGCTTCTTGTTATTCATCTTAAATCGCACAGATCGATTATGAACATAAGCAGAAGCCCAGAATTCTTGCATATAGATCTCTGGAGCATCAGCAGTGACTTGGAACGCTTGTTGAAAGGAGTGACTTTAACACATCGTAACCACTTGAGGTTGCTTCCTTTTATGTGACATCCGAATTTTTTTCTTAAGCGAAGATTACATTTACCGCAATCTTAAGTCGGTTTAGTAAGGAGCCACCAATTGCATCATCAAAGCAATCTATCCGCTATGATATTTCCATGATCTGTTTAAGAAAGAGTGAGTGCAGTTTATAAGAAGAACACAAATCATATTCTTCATGAGAACCTTTTATGACTTTAAGCACTTTGAAGATCAATCTACTTAGATAGACTAATAGCGTATAAGACAAAGGGCACATATCCTACAATTAATTGAATGTAGTTAACCTGGTTTTGTCAAGCTTTTACTGTCATTTTTAAATTAAGAGACTTGTTGAATTTAATCTTAGTTAGAAAAAAATTGATCTTAAGTGTGTTATGTCAAAAATTGGTTAAGTGTTGATAACATTACTCGTTCGGTCCTCAAAGAAAAAACACTTGGATCGGTTGTCACTAAATTACACTCGTTCGGTCCCATTACAACAGCACTCCGTTCGGGTCCTCAGTAAACAGTTACTCGTAGATCGGTCTCCATACTATACTAACAGGATTTGTTGCTCGTTCGGTCCTTATTGTAAAAGGTCACTCGTTTATTGGCCCTCACATTTAGTCACCCCGTTCGATTACAGACAAATGTCGCTCGTTCGGGTTCCTTATTCTAAAAGTCACTCGTCGAGCCTCACAAGATCACTCGTACGGGAGTAATTCCTTTCAAAGAGTCACTCGTTCGACCTCACAAATTCACGTCTTCGGAGCTTCCTCATTAGGACACTCTCGTTCGGTCCTCACATGATTACAATAGCTCGATCGTTCCTTTCTAGCAACACACTCGCCCGGTCCTCATATTTAGCTACTTGTTCGATTCACAACAAATTACTCGTTCGGTCCATGTGGGTTATACTCGTTCGATTCATACAAGTTTTGATTGTTTGGTTTCTTAAGTTTGTGCTAGATCAACTCTAACGGCTAACTCTATTCTAGCATATCCATTAGACCACGGTATAACACATTCACACACAAACATTTAATATTTATGCATTTATCTATTCAAACGAGTACAAAACAATCAAGAACAGGTTTAAAACACAACGAATAATAACACTTGACTATCCTATACATATATTACACCTAATACAACAAAAGCCCTCAATTAATTTAAGGATTTAACCAAGTTCGATTTTAAGAACCCTAATTTTAAAATTAGGGCAACTTCAATCAAATACGGTGAAATCGTTTAATTCCTTTAGGATTCGAGTTGATTAGGTAAAGAAAAACAAGATTTCAGTTATCCTCCATTTGAAACGGAGTGATTTAGCTTGGATTGATATGATTTCGGGTAAAAAAGTGTTCATTTTTTGTGTTTGTGTGAGATTATTTTTTTTGTTTTTTTTTTGAGTGTGTTTGAGTGAGGGTTTGTGTGTGTGAAAACAGTGGATTGGGACATGGAGGGTTGTTATTGTTATAAAACTAATTCTAACTTTTAACACATTTGGCCCCCTCAATCTTATCACTACCTTATTATCTGTACACATTATTATTTTATAGAGGGTATAATATTCAAGTTAAATAAATAGCACACTTGGTCCTATAATTTTTATAACTCTCTATGCCTATAGACATAATTTATGCAAAACTAAACCCTAAAGGCATAAAACAAATTATTCACATAAAGCACAATCGAGTTAAACATAATTAACCTTTCTATCAGACGTTATCGTTTGAAATCTTTTCCCCTTTTACAGCTCATTTGATCATGACAAGAAATTTGACATTTCTCAAATAACTCCTCCCCTCAAACAATGACCCGTTTTCTATTTAAAAGAGCTGTAGAACATTGTTTTGAGAAGTTAAATGTAATCTTGGAAAATTCTTTTCAGATATGGAATGATTTTGTATGTGGACAAAACAACCAAACCCCAAGATAAATAAGGATTTCTCATTATTTATTCACATAGAATGCACTGGAACCGTACACCAGTTATGGATATAGCAAGCACGGTTGTGATGCAAAGTAATCGACCAAGCCTTGCATGGTCATAAAAAAAGTAACCCATGCCCGATAATAAATTCCCGTTGAGAGGTCATGTTACTTTTGAAATACTGCCCTAAGATGATAGACTGTGGTTTGCTATCTAGAAATAATAGCAAGCCATTTGGCATGTTTTGAAAACCGTTGTAACTTCTGCTCGAACTTCATTTACAGGCTTGTATCATTGTTAAATGACATTTCTAAGACCGTAAATGTTATCGATTTCAGAAGACATGCCATTGAAAAACTTCTTTTTGAATTTTTTTACCAATTTTTTAATTTTTAATTTTGTTTTTGAAAAGTTTATATAAAAGAAAATCTTTTTGGTTTTTCTGATTGTTTTTATATTTTTCTCTTTGTTTTTTAAAAATTTTATAAAAATAAAATTGAAAATAAATCTTTTTGTGTTTTTCTGATTTTAAGTATTTACTTATGATACAGGATATTTGAATAGGTACCACCACTATTCATCAACTTCATCTGCCAATTGTTTCAGAGTATCCGGCGTAAAACTCCGCATTCCCCTGGATGCTTTGTTGAAATAAATTCCAATTCTTTTCCTCGGCCAAGAGCATTTAGTGAAGATTCCCCAATTGATATTCCGTATTGGAACAAAGTAAAATGTTCGATCACACCATTCTTAACATGTCCTTGATGAAGTGAAACATTATGTCTATAAGCTTGGATCTGGAATGGTTGAACAATTGTTTGCAGCTTAGAAGGCAATAGCGCTGTTGTTATCACAGTACATTGAATTTTATTGAACCAAAAGCCATAGTCGGTAAGTTTTGTGATCTCATCAAAGGAACTTAGCACAACAACCGGTCAAAGCAATATATTTCAGCTTCCGTACTTGATATCGCAGCGCTTTTCTGCCTTTTAGACACCAAACAAACTTCATAGGTCCTATCACCCGAAAAGTGTGTATACTGCCAGGATGTACCGTCGTGGGATCTTTGACAACCACATGATCCCACCTAAACTGCAAATGCTGTTTAAAGTGCAAAGGAAGAATCCTTCGGGAATACCAAAGACCCCCGATGTACGGTTCCTTTTAGATACCGAAAAGAATCCTTTGAACTGCATTAAGTGCTTTTCGGTAGGCCAAGCCTGATACCGGGCACACATGCATATAGCAAATTGTAGGTCAGGTCTACTGGCTGTAAGATAAAGGAGGGTGCCTATCATACCACGATGTTTATAAGTGTGATGGATCTAACCAGCTTTCCCTTCTTTTATCCTCATCCAGTTTGGACTTCTCCACCATATGGGAGTATCCACTGAGGTCACAATATTGATAGCCATATTTTCTTAAGTGATTCAAGAAGCATATTAAATTGGTTTATGAAATGCCTCTAGGACTTTGAGAAATCTGTAGTCCTAAGAAAAATGAGATTTTTACCCATCACGACATCTTGATTTTGAACACATTTATTTTAGCGAGTTTTAGGGTAGTTTTTTTTTTTTTGTAGTTATTTTTTAGAATAGATCACACAGTTTCGATGAGCATAGATGCAGCACAGATAATAACCTCGACATAGATTATGTACCAAAATAATTCGTTTGCCTTCTTTACGGATGAACAAGTAGATCCACTGAGCCTTTGGAAAGTCATTGGATATCAGGAATGAAAACAACATATCATACCAGCACGTGGAAGCTTGTTTCAACCCAGACATAGCTTTCTTAAGCTTGTAATACGTAGTTGGGTTTGTCTGATCCACTAATCCATCCGGTTGGCTAACAAAAACGACTTCTTCGCAGATACCAATCAGAAACGCAGTCATCACATCCATTGAATAAGATGACCAGTTCATGTGAGCAGCACAATGCTTGAGAAAATTCGTATAGCCCTCTAATTCTTGCAACCGGAGCGAATGACTCTTCGAAATCGATACCCTCGTTCTTGGCAATAGACCACGAGCGAACCAACCCGAGCCTTATTTTTTTCAGAATACCTCCTATCCCTCAAGCTTTAACGCTTATAGATCCACTTAAGAGAGATTACATATATCTTTGTCAGGAGGAGGAACCAAGTTTCCCAAACTACCAGATGTGTCAAATTCATGAATTCCCTCTTCATAGTCTCATCCAGCATGCTTGAGTTAATGCTATCTTTTGTAGTTCTTGGGTTCGACTGATGTTAGAAAGGCATCATAGTAGCAGAATAGAGGCTGTTCATGGAGTTGAGCGTGTGGAAACTAGTCTGTCAAGAGCACCGATTATATTCTCAAGTGGGTGATCCTTCGTCCATTTGCTATTGTGTTCAGAAACTTGGTGATCGGGAGGCACAATTGTATGAGAAATGACTGATGATGAAGATTGATCAGAAGGAACTTCTGGAATTGGAATACCGAAGTACGGATCATTACCCATATATGCAACTTCAATATCATGATTATCTTCTTCAACATCATGAGAAATAATAGGAGTTTGAGTTTCTTTTGGTGGTGTATGAGAGTTACGGGATGATTGTGCATCTTGATCAACTGTAGTTGAGTAAGGTGAACCAGTATGATACAGCAATGTTCAGGTACAAACTGCTTCAGAATAGGACAATGGACTCTGGGATGCTTGTAACTCAACATAAGGTTGGGGGGATTAATGATCTCATCAATACATAGGTTGAAACAACAAATCCCATCATATCCTCGAAGGTGGTACAAATGGTGTTTTGAAAGAAGGAGGATTTGGCACGAGTCCTGAATTAAGTGAAACAGGATCATTTCATGAAGAGCGGGTCCAGAACTGTTGTGTTCAGAAGCCATCGGCGGTCGACTTCAACAAATCAACATGAATGGTTCAATTATCCGTCTTAGTACGTCTGTTGTAAAATTCGGAATGCTTTCCTTCGTAGGTGCATATCCAATGAATAATACCAATATCAGCCTTATTTGGTTGTAAACTTGCCCAAATTCCACTATCATTCGTTGGGTAACAAAGTGCAACCAAACACATGCAATTAGATTGATCGGGAGAGGTTTGTCGTAGTAAAAGCTCATTATGGTGTTTTATCGTGACGCCGGCGTATCCCAAGGAACATTTTGGGTAATAACAGGCTGTGGCAACCGCTTCGCCCATAAATAAAAGGAGCTTTTTGCATAATATAACATAGTTGCGTCAGCTTCGATTAGCGTAACATTTCGTCTTTTCAACAACACCATTTTGCTGTTGATAGCGTGCAACCGAAATGATGTTTCATGAGAGATGCCAGCCTTCTCATAATATTCATGCAATGTCTTATTAACAAACTCAGTTCCATTATCTGTTCTGATGCGTCGGATAGTTTCCTTAAGTCGTACATGGATCATCTTCAAAAAGTTGATAATAAAAAGCTGGAGTCTCATCTTTTGATCGCAAACATTTAAAAAAAAACTAACCATGTAAATCGAGTAGTCACGACAATAACGAGGAGTACTTCTTTCCATTGACACTCGCAACACTGCATTTGGCCCACATAGATCCATATGCACAATAGAGTTTTATCTTGAATTGGTATCTTCAGATTTGGGTTTGTAGGGTTTCTTTGAACTTTTCCTAATGACATGCAAACATAAGTGATCCTTCTCAAACTACTGACTTAGGGAGACCTCGACAAGTCCATGTCCTTGCAAGATGATTGATAGAACCAAAGTTCAAATGAGATTGACGATGAATGCCATAACCAAGACTTGGTTTATGACGCCTTTGACAATATACAAATGGGAGAGGATGCCATCAAAATTCCCAAGTGAGAGTGTAATAAAAGATTATCCCCCTCGAGTATCCATCAATAAATCAATCACGACCCTAGATTACGAATGAAGCAGTATGATTTGACGAAAGGACCACTACGGATTGGAATCACAGTATTGTCACCACAGAAAATAGATTATGGCCCAAGTCCCTTCAACTAATAAAACCTTTGAAATAGTAACATTCCCCATCTGATAATCTCCAAAACCCATTATCTTTGGCAACTTGATCATTTCCCCTAATTTGAACTTGGGTACCCAAGAATTTACTGATGAAATTGGTGAGCGAGAGCATCTCCGGTCCAAAATGTGCTTCGAGCAACGGAATCCAAATACCAAGAGGATTTGGAACGACCTGCATTCATTCAAAGAAGTAGATGGAATAGATAGGTTTTTTTTTTTTTTTTTTTTTTTTTTTTGTTTTATTTTTTTGTGGATCCCAAGGATTTACATAGGTTTTCCTGTTTGTTAGCAGTATTGTGGTATAAAATCTTAGTTTTGCGAACGGACCTCAGTATTCATTAATTCTTCCTAGTTTCCTGAGTATACCAATTTAACCACAGGTTTGGGTGATTCAAAGTCTAGAACTATTGGTTTCCTAGAAGGCACTTCATTAGTAGTGGTAATCCTGTTAAAGGGCACGCATTCCTATAATATTTGGAAGGTCCGACCGGTAGGTCTACAAATAAATCTATCTGAGTGAACATCTTTCCTGTTGGTTTCCAATAAAAAATCTTTCTTAGATTTATTCTTCTTAGGTTTAGCATGAAATTTCACATCATTCATAGAATTAGAAACACACAAATTATCAGAAGACATGCAATCATCACGGTGAATACAGACATAATCAGAATTATCTTGTTTCTTAAGATTCTGCACAACCGCAGATCCATTAACATTAACAGTACCATTCTTTTTATTCAAACTAGATTTAACGTTCCTAGGGTGAGCTTTTACTTTATTCTTCGAATTACTACTTGGTGTTTGCAGAATCTTATCATTCCTGGTATTGCCTGAAGGCTGTGATCCGCTAGCAACTAAGTAAAAGTCTTACTCCTGTAGAATGCAACACACCTTGTTAGAAAACTATGTTTTTAAGTCGATCTGGTATTGTGTTTTCTGTGATGTGAGTGATTCGGCAAACACTAAACTTTCTGTCTGTTTTTTTTTTTTTTTTTTTCCTTGTGACCTCAATTAATTGAGGACGCACTATTGTTGAGTGCTAGGGCATGAACTACTTATGTATGAAAGAAATCCTGAATGACTTTGGTAATACCTAAAAGGCAGACTCAAAAGTGGATTGTTGATGATAATTCGCTTTTATCATGTTCGACTATATCCTAAGAACCAAAGCTCTTACCTAGGAGTATGCTTAATATAACGAGGAGTGAGCGGTCCTTTTATTTAACAATTTTTGGTGTATTGTTTCCATATTATCCTAGACACTTTATGGAGCAATAGAGTGGGTCACAGTATCCTCGATATCTTATCTAACGCTTTTCCTTTAAGTTTCCTTAACTCATTTTTTAGGGCTGCTATGACCAAACCTTGTTCCTGAAGTTTTGCATTTAAATCAGAAATCTCCCCAGACTTTATATTGACTTGTTGAATTAACGCATCACACTGTTCTTTTGATTGAACACGTTTTGGTTTAATCGAGTCATAAAGTTGTTTATAAGTCTGTTTCAAATGCTCATTCTCAGTAACAAGTTTTGTCACTCTATGTTCCAATTCAATGTTAAGAGTCTCAATTTCATCCATGTCCATTTTGACTGTACTATCATCCACATTTCCATTTAAGGACTTAATTTGCTCTTTCAACTTGACAATGACTGTGTCTTTTGCTTGAGACTGAGCTCTCAATTCACTTAATTCAAACAACTGAGTAAAACTTGGAGCATTTTGATTTAAAACACTGTTTTCTTGTTGAAAAATTTCTTGATTAAGTTGAGAATCAGCTTCCAAAGTGATGCAATGTTTTTCAAGAGTCGTAAAACTCTTACAAAGTTTATCGTAAGTTTCTTTATCAACAAAATCCTTTTTATTGAGAAGCTCAGTCTTGAGTTCGAGACACTTTTGACATTCATTTACAGTTTCACCACTTGCATTCACAGACAAATTCACAATAGTCTTTACAATATCATTATCAATGGCTTGTGCCAAGAGTCGTTCATTTTCACTCAAAACTTGATTCATTTTAACTTCGAAAGTTCTGGACTCCAAGCGATGTTGTTCGACAGCCTGTTCCATTTGATAAAAGACTTTTTGGACATCGGCAAGTTCTTCAACCAAGTATTGGTTGAAGTTATTGAAGATATCTTTTAATTCTTTTATAAACGGAATGATTTCATCTCGAAAACAAGCCTTTGTATGTTCAAACCCCCACGTGCCCTCAGTGATAGCTGTGGCAGTGGTTCTTTCTTTGACAACCTGATCAAAGCCAGTAAGATAGCGTTTAAGCTCTTTCAA
This sequence comes from Tanacetum coccineum, assembly GCA_026074375.1. Taxonomy (NCBI): domain Eukaryota; kingdom Viridiplantae; phylum Streptophyta; class Magnoliopsida; order Asterales; family Asteraceae; genus Tanacetum; species Tanacetum coccineum. Next base: position 53,537 of record BQNB010001511.1, on the reverse strand, counting down.
GCTAGTATTCACCATACTTACTTTAGGAAGTTCTTTTGGAACCTCAACTATGACGGTTGTGGAAGAATGAGATGGGTCTAAAGCTGGGACCGAAGTCGCTTTCCAATAGGCATGTTCACTATATAAATCAGATTGTCGAACAAATCGTTTGTAGTAATCGTTATTAAGAATGGCATAATTGATGGGTTTCGTGTTCACTCTATGTTTCTCAAACAATGGATCTTGTTCTTTCAAAAGCATTTTTGAACGACTCTCTTCACAAAGCATTAATGTTTCATCAGAATCAGGAATCACAATAGTATCCATTTTAAGAATGGTATTCCCGTCATACAGCTTTGGCTTTGACTCCCGAGCTTTCTTCAGATAGAAAGGTTTTTCAAAACCGATAGCTTGTTTCGTGGAATGATCATAACAAATTTTGGATTTAGTCATCATATGAACAGTTTGCGCAGATTGACCTCTTTTGAAAATGATGTTATCAAGTTGCTTAATTTTCTTTTCTAAAGCAATTTCTCTATCAATATTTCTGTTTTCTTCCATTTTTAAATCATTTTTGAGATCAGAAACTGTTTTCATTAAAGAATCCTTTTCTTGCACTTGTTCGAAAAGATTTTGCTTAAGACGTACAATCTCGGCATACTGTTCATTTGATCCTGAAAAACTGTTTTCAACATTTTGCATTTCTTTCAAATCTTTAACCTCTTCTTTATATCTGTCAAGCTCGGTAGTCAAAGCTTGATTAACATTGGTGCAGTGCGTCACTTGGGTATATAATTGTTCAAACATAGATAATATCAGGACATCTTGTTGAGCAGAAGAGTTAGGATTCTGGACAGTTTCCTGTTGTGCTTCACTCAGGTACTGAGAATAAGGAATGATATTGCTATCACTAGTTATTTCAGTTTCTGACTCTGACTCACATCATTGGACTGTTCAGAAGACGTCATTATCTGCTCACTTTGATTGAGTATGTCATTGTAGTTATTGGATTTGTTGTACCTCAGTGAGTGCATCTGAGCCATTCCTTGAGAGATTGGCCATGAGAGCAATCTTGGCTGAGTTGAGTTCATCACAATCAGAGTCATAGGCATCCAGATCATCGGCTTGATAAGCAGCATTGTGGGTGATGACTGTCTGAGAGGTTTGAATGTCAGGAAGTCCTGGATCTGCCAAAAATGCTATTTCTTCCTCTGTTAAAGCTTGACCACTTGCTTGAGCTTGACCAACAACACTTTATCGTTGAACCATGTTTCATCCCTTTTCCTCTTGGGCTTAGTACATTGTCTTGGCCAATATGAACCCTCCACTTTGCATTGTAACAAAAATAACAGTCCGTGTTTCCCCGTCGGTTGCTACCACTTGCACTAGGTGTGTATTTTCTGTTGTTTCCAGCGCATAAGTAGTTTTTCTACCCATGAACAGGTTGCGCAGTCACTTTTTCCGATCATAGATGGTGACTTGGTTGACGAGGGTTTGACGATAGATTCCTTTTGGCTGATTGTTAGTAGTAGGTACCGGGATGTGACAACAGCAGTTTAAGAAATGACATCATGTGATTATTGCGTTCAAATTGGATTCATCCCCTTTCTGGAACACTGGACAATTGACTGGAGTTCTGGTTGGGAAAATTCAGTTTGTTGCTGTTGATAGGTTGTGGGAGCATATTCCAATTGTGGGATTGATGGTTGTGGAGAATAAACGTTGTGGTGACCGATGGATTGGTACTCATTTGATGGATAAGTATCGAAAGAGGTGTTGATTGATTGGTTGTGAATTGTTGAGTTTGATAAGGTGTAACAAACTGTGAAGTCTGATATGGTGAAACGTGAAGTTGAGATAGAGACTTTGGGTGAGTGTGTAGATGAGATTGATAAGCTGGCTGAGTTAATTGGTGAGATGCAACTAAAGCAAGAGGATCGGAGTTGCGTGCATGTGTAACATCCGAGAATTTTCGAAATTTTGAATCACGTTTTCACGACTCAGACCCTAAAGCAACTTGATGTAAAACGATATTTCAGACAACTTTTTAGTTTTACCCGAGACTTGAAAACAAGCAGAATAGGGCTAAAACAGCCCCGCAAAATTTTGAAAACCGCGTACAACGCGTACCGGCACAATTTTTATTTATTTATATTAAATTATCACTTGCTATTAAATAAAGGTACTTAATAAGTTATTTTATATGTTACTCGAAAACGTTATTTAAAAAGCAATTATACAATAAAAAAGAAATTTCACCCACTGCCTCCCCTCCCCCCCCCCAATTATCCCCTACCCCCCCCCCCCCCCCCGGGGACCAAAGTTTGTCAGAGACGCGCAAATAAATAATGAACATTTTATTTAAATTTTATAAAAGATTTATAAGATTATAGTCATATAGATACTCATTTTGTTGGCGAAATTATTTAGAAAACGATGGCGCAACTTTCGTATTTTAAATCATCCGTTAAATGGCCTAAACGAGACCCGAACCATTATTTAACTAAATTTACACTTTTGGTCCCTGTGAAAATATATACACCATCAACCCTCAACTTTTGGGCACTTGCTACATTTTTGTCTATAACTTTTTAATATATATATAGAAGGTTATTTAGGGTTAGGGTTATTTTTTTTTTCTTTTTCATTACAACCTCACACACACTTATACTCTCCCATCTTCTTCTCTCCCAGTCCCGGCGCCGCTCCGGCGATCCACCCGCCTCAGCCGTCGGCATTCATCTACATCATCACCACTACATCCACCCAACACCATCTCCAATATAATCAACATCATCCTCACCACCGATTCACCTCCATCATCACCCCCACGAACCACCACAACACCACCAACACCTATAGGTCATCCTCATCACCATCAAATTCCAACGTCCCACATGACAGACACCATCGTTCACACGTTCAACATCAGACCATACCTGTACCATCACTTCAAAACCTCACGGCACCTTGCCACACCACAAGGCGTGCGTGTGTATTAATACCCCAAAATGCGGTGCGTTTGATCTCATGCCAAGAGGGTGCGTTGGGGTGAGTTTATTAGCAGCAGCAAGGTGTTTGTTTCTGGAGGTTTAGCAACTAACAAAAGGGGTGTTTGTTTGGGGTTTAGAACACAAGGGTGCGCGAGTTCATAAGCCAAAGGGTGCGGCTGGTTTATTTATAAAACGCAAAAAGGGTGCGTGGGGTTGGGTCAGACGACAAGGGTTCGTTTGGTTTGTGGGTTCACAGCCCGCAAGGGTGGGTTTGGATGCGATATAGACCACCAGGTCCGTTTGGTTCTCAAATTCGACAAGTTGTGAGTTTTACGTTTAATAAAAACAGCCCAAAGGGGTTGTTTGTTCCTGGTTTTAGCCGTGTAGAGCGGCGTTTGGTTTTGGTTTGTGGTTGCTGCTCCACAGTCAAGGTGCGTTTGGAGGGTGGATAGGAGACAAATTAGAGCGTGTGATTCATGTATAAACCGAAGAAGGTGTGTTTGGTTTAGGTTATAAATATAGATTAGGGTGCGTTTGGCTGCGAAAGTAAAATAACGGGGCGTTTGGTTTATGGGATAACAGCCCAAGGGGGCTGTTTGGTTGATGACAGCCCCAAGGGGGGGGCGTTTGTTTTTGGTTATAAACACCCACATAGGGTGTTTGGCTGTTAAACAGCCTTGGGGCGTGTTTGGTTGGTTTTGCAATTAGCCGTAGAGTGCGTTTGGTTTATAAGGGAGCAGATTAGGGTGCGTTTGGCTGGTTCCCTCAGTAGGGTGCGTTTGGCTGTGGGTTTAACAACGAAGAGATGTGCTTGGTTTAGCGAATCAACGAGGAAACGACGAGGGTTTGTTTGGTTTATATATCAAAGCGACAAATAAAAATGACTTAAAGTTTAATAAATATAAAAACTGGATAAATATTATTTTTGGTGGTTTTTAATCGGTTAAATAAATATAATATTTATTAATTGGTTTAATATAAATATAATGATATGTAGATATGTTATATCTAGAAAACGGGAACATTTGAGATAATGGAAACATGAATAATTACGATATATATTGAATAAGGGAAAACGTGTAGTTTTGCGAAAATGGAAAACGATTTATAAACGGGAAAACCATGACGAAAATTTCTATAATTTTCTATATTCACGATTCACTAAAACATTATTATTTTAGGGAAACGATAAAAGGGATTAAGATATGTTTTAAGATATATTAAATGGTATTATACAGTAACCTGGACAACGAGCGAAAACTATACTTTTACAATAAGGCGAAGTGTTTTGGACACGACCTGTTAACGAAATGAAACATAATTTATAAAATATTAAATTGTATTTTATAATGGTTATAAACGGTTACCAACTTCGGTTGTTTAAGTTATAATAGTAAGATACGTGTCAACTTTTATTCAAAGTCTTTTGTTAATTAAATTGGAGTCAAACTAATTTGGTTTAATTAACAACTCGCATTTATCATATAAGACCTGCAAGATATTATACTTTTCATTAATCGTTTGATTGATTGTTTTTGTGATATAATTTACGGTAAGAATTATATAAGGGTTATTTTTCATAAGTAATATATAAAGAATATATATTACACACTTTGCGTATATTTTCAATTTATTTATTTAACCAACCACCAAACTATTACAACTTTAAATCTAAATCTTTTATCAACATGTCGCGTTGACATAACAATTCATCGGGAAACCCAAACGCATTACCCTAGGCTAGTGAGACTTAGCCGTTAAGATAAGCTGCAACTTCTTGGTCGAGCCGTTCCAGTTTCCGTTTCGTCTTGTACTTAATGTGTACATTCCCGCCAATCGTTCTTCATCATCGATGTGAGTTTATAGCCCCTCTTTCACTTGTTTTACATTTACTTTACAAATCTCGGGGGAGAATACATGCTCAATACAACTTGTTTACATATTCGTTTACAATATCTTTTACATACTATTCTACATACTTGGTTTACATACTTGATTTTTGCAATTCATTACAAACACATTTACATCGATGATTTTCAAATCGGTTTTACATACTTTATTGCATAGCTCGTATGGGATTACATTATTTGAACTTATTTTGGTACAAATGCATTACTTACATTTGAAATGATTTTCGTATTACGAATTTGTAGTGGCGCCTGCGGGCCAAAGAGAACTACATGCCCGGGTGTTGCCCAGACATGAAACACCCACGATGGGAACAGCATTATTTGTATCATGCTCGTAATCGGTGCACATACAAAAAGTCTACGTCACAGGCGTCATGAACTGAAAATACACTTGGAGGGTGAGCGCGAATGTTATGAAAATAGATTTTATTTGGGATTGATAATCCCCCTCCCCGTTTTACGTAGTGATTAGCTATCACTTAGCAAACGAACGTTTTTATTGCATGTTGTCTGCGCCGTATGTATGATATAGATCTATTCGGGATTTAAATCCCCGTTCGAGTGATTAGCTAATCACCAGGTAAAAGACGTTATACATTGTCGGATCATTGTTGGGGACTATCAGGGCCTCACGACCCTACATACTTGGAACATTTTGGTGACATTACATCTGTCATGTATTACTTATAAACATATTTGGGATAAGATTGGTAATTTTGGTAACATAAAATGGGTCGTGCATATTTTATATACATTTTTCATGGTACTGTGACGACCAGGGGGACAATATATTTGTTGTAAACTTACATTCTTTATTTAACCAAATCTATGAACTCACACCTTTAATGTTGACACTTTTAAGCATGTTTTTCTCAGGTGAATTAGATGCTTGGATTATTTGTATGCTGCATTGGAGTATTTACTTCCCAGTTTTATGCTTGATGCAATTATGGGACAACTATTATTTTGATTTCAGAAAATCAACGAGATTGTTTTACAAACGACACATTTAGAGGTCGTTCTCTTGTATCTTGTGCTATTGTATTATGAAGTAACGCTCCCTGACATATTTCCGCTGCGATCCATTTTTGGGGGTGTTACAGATTGGTATCAGAGCCAAGGTTATAGAGAACTAGGTTGCATATTTTACCCTAGACTATAACCGTTTTCACAAATATTGCATCACATCAAACATTTTCAAAGAGCATACACACTACTTGCTTATGTGCTTACATTACGTGCTGCATTAAGTACTTACGTGACATACATATATGTAATATATATATGCTTACATACTTTGCGTATACCGCACATTTATTTATATAAGAGTTATTTATATAAATACCAGAGCATTTCTTAAAACATTGTGAGTTTTCTTAGACATTGTGAGTTGCACAACGGTCCCATTTCGTTCTCAGACATTGTAAGTTAAACAATGGTCTCTAAGGGTATTATTTTCTTCATAGCTTTATACTATATTGTATTACGCGAAGACCGTCATAGTTTTTGTTTACATGGAATTATGTATGAATCTAAGTATTACAAGTCTTGTATGGGCGGGACTTGTAATATGAGGATTGATATGATAATTGCTATGTTAACAAAGCCCGTCACAGTTCTGTTTACATGGGATTATGTATGAATTTAAGTATTACAAGTCTTGTATGGGCGGGACTTGTAATAGGAAGATTGATATGATAATCGCTATGCTGATTCGTTCATAATGACCCCTATAATGTTACTCTAACGAAGTATCATTAACTGTTTGAACTTATGTATTTCCTCCGATCGTTTCTTACTCTCCGTCTCCGATGACGAATTTTAAATACTCGTTCAAGACTCATTAGGAGCATCAGGCATCGTTATCTATGTCATTAACACCATAGTAAACTTTGTTGTTGTACGCGTGTTGCATCAGAAATTATTAAGGTATGGATGATATATAATCTTGTTTATTTGAAAGGATTGGGGGACGCCTCTTCTTTTAAAATAAATAAGTTTGTAAATCACGACCGTAAGTTTATAATTTCTTTACTTACATAAATTTGGACGTTCTTTATGTAAAAAGTAATTATAAATGAGTGGGATTAATGGTATCCAATATGACACGTGTAAGATCCCGGAAATCGATAATCATTCAGAATCCGTTTTAAAAGGGTTTGAGACACAATCGTGTCATTGCCACTCAGCAGAATCTTAAGGCCTCTTTCGGAACTACTCTTATCTCTTTTTTTTGTTAACTTTTGCGATTGTAAATCCTTTGCAATTGTAAACCGTTATTGGAATAAAAGACTTGTTACGCTAATGGAGTTGATTTCTCCTCAACTAGCGTACTGTGTACCATGATCCGCCGTCCTACCGCTTAAGCTCTTCAGGCGAGCTCCTTCCCATTTGTTAAACTTTATTACGGGATTATTGTGTTCTCGTAACCGTACTCACACTCCGTATCCCATACCGTGTTGTCATCTTATTATTGACGTTTATGGTTCTCCACTGCTTGTTGGGTCTGGAACGGTCCGACTGATACAAATTTATCCAATAGGTAACGCAACTCCTTTTAAACGAGATAAACATCTATCGACGAAACAGATAGTTGGACTATTTATTTCGGGCCGCTAGTAGGAAGACTTAGGTCGCGATACATCCTGGAAATGCCTACTAAGTTGGGTACTTACATCTATAAGACCCGTTGATGTGAATCATCGCACATTTACAGATAGTAGAAACGAGGACTCCAGTCCTCGGACATTAGAAATTTATACAAACTTTCAACGCGATACACCTTCTTCTTGAGGTTTTTCACTTATAATGAGACTTTTCATATAACGCGGTTATACCGGCATAAGTTCTGTTAAATGATATATTATTGAGTATACGATTTTGATGGATTAAAAAATAGGGACAAACCTAGCCAAAATTTTTGGTAGATTGAGAAATGTAGATGAAAACATGAATTTTGTGAATAAATTTATCAGCGTCTGTTTAGAACGAGTTTTACTAAACCTTTAGTCTTTCCTTGATCCACAATCCGGATAACACAAATTAAATTCGGGACAGAGATTTCTTTAAGGGGTAGGTAATGTAACATCCGAGAATTTTCGAATTTTTGAATGACGATTTCAATCTTTGACTTTTAGGGTCTAGCTTGACTTATAAGAACGACCATCTAAATCACGTTTTCACGACTCAGGCCCTAAAGCAACTTGATGTAAAACGATATTTCAGACAACTTTTTAGTTTTACCCGAGACTTGAAAACAAGCAGAAGAGGACTAAAACGGCCCCGCAAAGTTTTGAAAACTGCGTACAACGCGTACCGGCACAAATTTTTTTTAATTATATTAAATTATCACTTGCTATTAAATAAAGGTATTTAATAAGTTATTTATCATGTTACTCGAAAATGTTTATTTAAAAACGCAATTATTTAATTAAAGTTCATTTTACGGACAAAGTTTGTCAGAGACACGCAAATAAATAATGAACATTTTATTTAAATTTTAAAAAGATAATAAAATTATAGTCATATAGATCACATTTGTTGGCGAAATTATTTAGAACCGAGGCGCAACTTTCGTATTTTAAATCATCCGTTAAATGGCCTAAACGAGACCCGAACCATTATTTAACTAAATTTACACTTTTGGTCCCTGTGAAAATATATACACCATCAACCCTCAACTTTTGGGCACTTGCTACATTTTTGTCTATAACTTTTTAATATATATATAGAAGGTTATTTAGGGTTAGGGTTATTTTTTTTTTCTTTTTCATTACAACCTCACACACACTTATACTCTCCCATCTTCTTCTCTCCAGTCCCTAGAGGCGATCGCTCGGCGATACACCCGCTCAGCCGTCGGCATTCATCTACATCATCACCACTACATCCACCCAACACCATCTCCAATATAATTCAACATCATCCTAACCACGATTCACCCCCTCCTCCTCATCACCCCACGAACCACCACAACACCACCAACACCTATATGTCATCCTCATCACCATCAAATCCACCGTCCCATGACAGCCACCATCGTCACCACGTCAACATCATCACCATCCTGTCACCATCATCTTCAACCTCACGCCCTTGCCACACCCATGGGTCGTGGGGTATTAAACCACCAAAAAGGGTGCGTTTGATCTTCATGCCAAGAGGGTGCGTGGGGTGAGTTTATTAGCAGCAGCAAGGGTGTTTGTTTTGGAGGTTTAGCAACTACAAAAAGGGAGTGTTTGTTTGGGTTTATAACACCAAGGGTGCGTGAGTTCATAAGCCAAAGGGTGCGGCTGGTTTATTTATAAAACGCAAAAAGGGTGCGTCGGGTTCGGGTCAGACCCGACAAGGGTTCGTTTGGTTTGTGGGTTCACAGCCCGCAAGGGTGGGTTTGGATTCGATATAGACCACCAGGTCCGTTTGGTTCTCAAATTCGAGCAAGGGTGCGTTTTGGTTCTAATAAAAACAGCCCCAAAGGGGTGTTTGTTCCTGGTTTTAGCCGTGTAGAGGGCGTTTGGTTTGGTTTGGGTTGGCTGCTCCACAGCCAAGGGTGCGTTTGGGGGTGATAGGAGACAAATTAGAGCGTGTGATTCATGTATAAACCGAAGAAGGTGTGTTTGGTTTAGGTTATAAATATAGATTAGGGTGCGTTTGGCTGCGAAAGTAAAATAACGGGGCGTTTGGTAATAAGGGATAAAGCCCAAGGGGGGCTGTTTTGGGTGATGACAGCCCTAAGGGGGGTGCCGGGGGGGGCGTGTTTTGTTGTTTTTGGTTATAAAAATACCCAATAGGGTTTTGTTTGCGCTGTTTTAAACAGCCTTTGGGGCGTTTATTTTCTCGTGTTTGGTTGGTTTTGCAATTAGCCGTAGAGTGCGTTTGGTTTATAAGGGAGCAGATTAGGGTGCGTTTGGCTGGTTCCCACAGTAGGGTGCGTTTGGCTGTGGGTTTAACAACGAAGAGATGTGCTTGGTTTAGCGAATCAACGAGGAAACGACGAGGGTTTGTTTGGTTTATATATCAAAGCGACAAATAAAAATGACTTAAAGTGTAATAAAATATAAAAATGGATAAATATTTTTTTTGGTGGTTTTTTAATCGGTTAAATAAAATTAATATTTATTAATTGGTTTAATTTAAATAGATGATATGTAGATTTGTTATATCTAGAAAAAAAAAAAAAAAAAAAAAAAAGAAAAAAAAAACAAAAAAAAAAAATTGGGAACATTTGAGATTAATGGATACATGTATAAATACGATTTATTGAATAAGGGAAAAAACGTTCTGTGTTTTGAGAAATTGGAAATCGAATTATAAACGGGGAAAACCATGTCGAAAATTTCTATAATTTTCTATTTCACGATTCACTAAAAACATTATTATTATAGGGAAAGATAAAAGGGGGTTTAAGATTACGTTTTTTAAGATAATATTAAATGGTATTATACAGTAACCTAGACAACGAGCGAAAACTATACTTTTACAATAAGGCGAAGTGTTTTGGACACGACCTGTTAACGAAATGAAACATAATTTATAAAATATTAAATTGTATTTTATAATGGTTATAAACGGTTACCAACTTCGGTTGTTTAAGTTATAATAGTAAGATACGTGTCAACTTTTATTCAAAGTCTTTTGTTAATTAAATTGGAGTCAAACTAATTTGGTTTAATTAACAACTCGCATTTATCATATAAGACCTGCAAGATATTATACTTTTCATTAATCGTTTGATTGATTGTTTTTGTGATATAAATTACGGTAAGAATTATATAAGGGTTATTTTTCATAAGTAATGTATAAGGAATATATATTACACACTTTGCGTACATTTTCAATTTATTTATTTAACCAACCACCAAACTATTACAACTTTAAATCTAAATCTTTTATCAACATGTCGCGTTGACATAACAATTTATCGGGAAACCCAAACGCATTACCCTAGGCTAGTGAGACTTAGCCGTTAAGATAAGCTGCAACTTCTTGGTCGAGCCGCTCCAGTTTCCGTTTCGTCTTGTACTTAATGTGTACATTCCCGCCAATCGTTCTTCATCATCGATGTGAGTTTATAGCCCCTCTTTCACTTGTTTTACAATTACTTTACAAATCTCGGGGGAGAATACATGCTCAATACAACTTGTTTACATATTCGTTTACAATATCTTTTACATACTATTCTACATACTTGGTTTACATACTTGATTTTTGCAATTCATTACAAAACTACATTTACATGATTGATATCAAATCGGTTTTCATACTATTTGCATAAGCTCGATATGGGATACATTATTTGACATTATTTTTGGTCACAAATGCATACTTTCATATGAAATGATTTTCGAATTACGATTTGTAGTGGCGCATGGCGGGGCCAACATGCACTAATGCCCGGTGTTTGCAGATGGAACACCTCGATGGGAACACATTATTTGTTTCATTGCTCGAATCGAGCACATACAACAAGTTAGTCCACAGCGTCAGAAACTGTTAAATCACTTGGAGGTTGTGAGCGCGATATGTTATGAAATAGATTTATTTGGGATTGATAATCCTCCGTTCGAGGTTTAGCTATCACTTAGCAATGTTACGAACGTTATTGCATGTTGTTATGCGCGTATGTTATGAAATAGATCTATTCGGGATTGACAATCCCCGTTCGGGTGATTAGCTACCACCAGGTAAACGAACGTTATAACATGTCGGTTTTTGATCATTGTTGGGTCTACAAGGGCCCCCCGGACACTATACTTGGACATTTTGGTGACATTACATCTGTCATGTATTACTTATAAACATCTTTGGGATAAGATTGGTACTTTTGGTAACATAAAATGGGTCGTGCATATTTTATATACATTTTTCATGGTACTGTGACGACACAGTGGACAAATATATTTGTTGAAATTACATTCATATTTAACCAAATCTATGCAACTCACCAACTTAAGGTTGACCTTTTAAGCATGTTTTTTCTCAGGGGTTTAGGGTTGCTTTGATTATTTGATGTGCATTTCGGGTCTTTACATCCAAGTTTTCATGATGATGCAATTATGGGACAACTATTATTTTGATTTCAGAAAATCAACGAGATTGTTTTACAAATGACACCTTTAGAGGTCGTTCTCTTGTATCTTGTGCTATTGTATTATGAAGTAACGTATCCCTTGACATATTTCCGCTGCGATCATTTTTGGGGGTGTTACAGAATGCATAAACGAAACTTCATTTGCATGTACATTCATGTTGTTGCATGGTAAGCATTGAAGCTATGTCAACATTGGTAGTGTCAAGTCTTTGACCATTTAAAATCAGTAAACAAATTGCTCCATTCATCAGAAGAGTGTTTTAAGAACTTGGTGGTTCTCTTGTGTTAACTTGAACTGCTCCATGGCATCTTGTAGATGTTCAATCATTGAGTAAAGAGTGACCTCAAATAGTACTCATTACGACTCTCCTTTTCTTGTAAGTGAACTTACGAATTCATCCATACAAGCTTGCACTCACGTTCTTTTTGTTAATGACGTTCCTTGCATATAGCAAGTTTTAATCTTCTCCCAGAGATCTTTTGCCACTTGATGTTGACTCACAAGAGCATAGATTTCAGTTGGTAATAGCATGATTATAAGATAAAGTAGAAAAAGTTAAAAATCATGAATTTTCAAATTTTGGCGCCTGGACTGGTGAGCCACGGATCCAACAAAACAACGCACGGATCTACCATATGGTGGATCCGTGGGTCGCATGTTCCAACAAAAATGACCAAAACTGCATTTTGCACTCAAAACCAAAACACTTAGCATGTAAACACTTAAATCATGAACAATAGCAAGTAAGAGTCCTAAAAGGATAACACACCAAGTCATAAAGATGTTAAGCATCATGCAAGTGTCAAAGATAATAATCTCACATAGCAAGATAGCAAAAATACATATAGTAAAAGTATATATGGTACAAATGCATATAGTAAGATTCTATCAAGGAACATGATATGTATGTCTTAGGTATGAGTATTCTAAAGTATAACATTCAAATTAAAAAAATAACTACCTAAATAAAAGGAACCAAGACACATGCTCGATGACTAAGACTCAAATGACACCAAATTTATCCAACCAATCACACCAATTTTAATAGATGAGAATGAAATGCGTTTATTGGCTGACACACCATTATTATTAGAATGACTTCTTCCAAGATATCATTCGGATAAGGAGTACCATCGTATTTAGAACGACATATTCCTTAAGAAATCGTTATCTACCAAAGATGATGATTTGAATTCGGATAGACTTTCGTCAAGGGTTGTATTGATAGATTCCTAAATCCTCATGGTTTGTTTGTTAAGCACAATGTGTGCTTTTCATGTGTGGGGTATTCTAGGAAAAATATTTTTGTAAGACTTTGGGTCGAACTAAATATTGACGATAAGGATGACTTGTTAAGAAGACATACTGTTGATCCCAATAGAATAGATCTTTAATCCCTTAGCTTGTATAAGGTATAGTTATTCAAGATAAATCTAACACAACTATAGTAGAAACTTTGATTGTGAATATCAAAGACTATGCGGAATCTAGTCAATGATACTAAGAAGAATTACAATGAAACAGTAATAAACAAGATCAATAACAAACAATTTACTAAACTTTCAGCCTCAATATAAAACGAACACTCTTAATAGTGTTAGGGTTTACAAAACCTTGAAGCTACGAATAGATTAACAGAACAATGAAGGATATCTAGATTGATAAGATTTTGGTACATAGAATTCTATACCCTAAGACCTCCTTTTATACACCAAGGAGTCCTAACAGGCTTAGAATATTTTCCTAAGTTATCATGATTTTCTAAACAAATAACTTATACGAATCTTTTACAAAAATATCTCATACTTATCCCGTAAGTAATCTTGATAAACAATCTTCATCTTTATTCTTTCTCTTGTCTTTATCCTTCTAATAGTAGAAACTCTTCTAGCAGTTGTAATCTTTTAGTAGTTGTAACCAACAACATTAACTTAGCAACAGTAACTTCCAAACAACTTCAAAAAGTCTTTTAATCCTAACAATCCTCCCCTAAACTTGATGTTCATCTTCTGAATCTTCAAGTTTATTGATTAAAAGCTTTATCTTCACTAGGAGGATGCATTCAAACACTTCTAGGATTCTTGAGCTGTTTTGTCATGAGCTTAAGAAGTTGATAGCACATTTCATTCCAATGGTCAGCTTGAAGCTTCTTGTTGAGCATTTATGTGATTGTTGCAGGTGTAAGAGGATACTTTTTCTCTACCAGCATAAATATATGCAGATTTTGAAACCTCACAAAATGTACTCCACTTGAAGAAAATAGCTTCCAAACTGTCACTTTGTGTCCTTGTAGATTCCTCCATACTTCACTTTCTACATCAGGTTCAAACATCACTTTTAGATCACCCCATAACACTCTTTCATATGCCTCCTCTAGCCTTGTTAACCCATGCTTAGCTTTAACCAACTTCCAGAGAGTTTCCAAGTCTTCTCTGTTAATATTCTGAAGCATCTTAATCATTGATGAGTACCTCTTTGAACTTCCATCAGCTCTTATGATTTGAAAGTATCCCATCTTTCCTTCTTTGATGATTTTCCAGTCAACAATGATTGGAGGCTTAGTGGCTAGAGGTATAGCATCAATTGCTACCTCATCATCAGGAACTATCTCCATATGCTTTTTCATCTCTGCTTCTTCTTGATCATCATCTACTTCAGCTTCTACATTCTCATCTAACTTCTGCTTCTTTAAATTTTCAGATTCAAGTTCTTCTCCTGCTCTTTTAGAACTTCCTTCTGTTCTTGTCTCACTGCCTTTCACTAACTCTGTATCCATGTCTACAAATGTGTTTACTCTTTTCATTTCTTTGTCAAATAACATCTGAATATCCTCAAAGCTTTTGGTCTTCAATTGATTGTGCTTGTATCCAGCCATGTTTTTCAGATAAGTAGACATTGTATTTCTCTTTTGAGCCTTAGTTGGTGGTTTTCTTCTCTGCTCTTCTGCTCTAAGTCTTGCAAAATGCTTCTTCCTTTTATTCATGAGCTCCACAAACAATCTTGACTTTTCTTCAATAGTCAATTCTCCTTGCTCTTCTGCCTGTAATCTTGCAGCTAGCTCATAATCTGCATCCATCATAGCTTGAACATTATCCCATTCAGCAATGTTTGCATCTTCTTCTCTTTGTCTTGCAAGCTTCTCTTCTTCTTCCAATTCAGCATCTAATTGAGCTTGAAGTTTTTGAGCAACCTCCTTATCAAACATAATCTGATCTTTCTTCTTCAAAGGTTTTTCAGGCTCAACCATTTTTGCCTTGCCTTTGTCTTTAGCCTGTGGAAGTTGTGATGGTTGTGAAGGTGATGTTGTTGTTGTAAATTCACTTGGCTTTTTGAACTACAACCCCAGCTAAGCCTTGGGGTCGTGTAACAGCAGTTGTAAGTTGTTGTAAGCAGCATTGTAATAGTCCCTTGGTATTAGTCTAGCTTTGATCACTATTAAGGTCTGAGCCGAGTCAACTCATCAATAGTTTTGTTTGTAGTACTGCCGAGTAGCAACTTTAGCAACTAACTTCCTTCTGCAACCACAACCTGTCTGCAAACACTTCTATCACCAAATCAAGAATACCCTAATATTCAAACATTTTCCATTCATCAATTCCTCCCCTGAGCATCATCAACCAAAGTAACCTCTGCATCCAGCAACAATATCATCTATTTGTCCACTCCCTGTTTTGGATGCATCCTCCTGATCACACCCAAACCTTATATCTATTAGAGGCCCCACCTATTAGCAAGCTCTACTAATCTTGCTGGAATCTTTTCATCCCTGGAGGTTTTGACATCCTTAATTCCCCTTCCAGCTCTTGACAATCTTTTTCAATACAGTAATCTTGTAGCTTGAGCGATCTTTGTTATCACGTCAAAGTCAAAACTCCTAGTGATAAACCTTGGCCAAAGATTCCATCAAATAATTTTAGTTTAGGTCAATCCTCGAAACCAACTACGGTAGTGGATCATTTGGCATGTAGATCGGGAATATACTTGCCACATTGTATAAGTAATCACATGCCAGGGTTCGACGGCCCCCACCTATAAAGCGCACTACAATTGTCCTTTCTCTGATTCCTTTCAAAGCACGTTTTCTTCTGTGGTTTAAGAATGTTGAGGATCAGTAGTAGTGGGTGCAATGATAGGCCTCCGATCTAGGTACCTCAGATACCTTCACCACTGATGTATCTTATGCATGACCCCACAAGTGAATCACAACCGGTAGTCCCACCCCCCTCCCCCGACAAAACCAAGCCAAAACCCTAACGCTCCAGCCCTACGAAAAGAGAGCAAGTGAAACGATAAAACAATTTTATGTTAACCCTACCGCTTCAACTTAATTAACCTAGGAACACTATTGCCCACACCTTAGATAATATAGCAAAATTTAACCCCCACCGCTCTAAGATCTTCACCAGTATTAAATCACCACTTTACCATAGAGCCCCGTAAAACTAAAATTTGGTTTAGTGGCAAAACATACATTCCTAAGCATTAGCATAGCACTAATGCACTGCAGAATTAAATATAATGGATCAGAAATTTCCCAAGCGGTTACCAGCACGTGCTATACACTCCAGGACCGCATTTTGAGTCAAATTACAACCCCCCAGCGATTCCGTTGATAATCAAACCCTGTGTAGCCTTTGGAAGACATACAGTCCATACACTCTTGAGCCTAGAAGCTACCCTTACAAACCACATGACTCCAGCTGCACACCAACATACAAAACCCCGAAGGGCTAGTCATACAATCCAACAGTCCGAAACCACGTATATAACACCAATATTGCTAGACGCCCCGCCTAACTCCCAACCTTGCCGTGCACGTGCAACATTTCAACCCCGAGAACCCCGTCACGAACACACTGTCCACTCTAAACCCCCCACCGCCCCAAATCACGAGCCACCCATCCCATACCTCACGAGGGATTCATCCAAAGCCAGCGCCCATGAAGGATTATACCCACGCACACTAAATGGCAGACAATAGGCATGATGTGGAAAAGCAGCAACCCCCTAGCCCAAGCTAACGTTATAAAAGCAACGGCTGTACACCCCCCGCAAGCCCCACGTGCAACCTGCGATCTAGCCCGCCCCCCACACTCGACGTAAAAACAAGCACATCCTGTCACCAACAAAATCTTGCACTCTCAGAAACACAGAACAGGCCTTCGGTGGCTATAAAAGGGGCATAATTTTCGATCATAAATTTTTATAAGTACCGAATCTATTTACCGAGTTTGAGAAGAAAATCATAACACATCATTTTGAGTTCATTACAACGATTGATACTATTTTTCTTCCTCAAACGTAAGTGGGTGAGCGTTATAAATTGATAATTGATGTTTATGTATTATCGAGTTTAAACTCGGTAATATTGAAGATTACCGAGTTTATGTGTCATCGAGTTTTTGTCAATAATTACACATCAAGGATGATAATATGCATAGATTAAGTGAAAATACGTGATGAATAGCCTAGACATGATTAACCATTCGTTTAAATTGAAATTCGGATGTGTATGACGTTTACCGAGTTTGATGTTTATCGAGTTTAATTAATTGACTTCAGGTGGTAATCCGAAAATGATAATATAATACAATGGATTGAGTTTGGTTTTTCATATGTCAAAAAGAATCATTGTTTGTGAAACTCAGTAATAGTCAAAAAGTCAAACTCGGAAAGGTCAAAAAGTCAAACTCAGTAATACTAAAAAGTCAAAATTCAGTGAAAGTACGTTTGTGGAAACGTGAAGGTGTTTTGAGAAAGAAATAATGTTGATGATTCATGCTTATGATGTTTAATGCTTAAATGTCTGTGGAATAATAAGATCAGTTTCTCAAGTGTGGTGAATAATTTTGAAAAAGAAATCAAGTTTTTATGAATTCTGAGCTATGGGTCATATATATCTATTCGTAATTGTTTAAGTGGACTAAGTCATGTCCGGTTTAGGCCGTTTTCTGCAATGAACAGAATGAGGAGTGAGTGACTTAGTGTCCATTCAATTATTGAATTAGATATGTTTGTCTTCATTGTTTAGGATTCATGACAAAAAGTGAAAGCAAAAGTTTTTATAACTTGAATCTGTTAATCCAAATCTCAATTGTTTAAGTGGACTAAGTCATGTCCGGCTTCGGCCGTTTTTTGCAATGAACATAATGAGGAGTGAGTGACTTAGTGTCCATTCAGTTGTGGGTTTGAGATTACCTGATTCTATGTTATCATTATAAAGAAAGTTTTTGTCAAAAGATTTCTAGAAAAAGTTCTCAAAATCTGTTATTGTGTCAAAATGATACTCTTTCACAAAACAATTTTAAGAAGTTGAATGATTTCTCTTTAATTTTTCATAAAAGAGTCTTGATTAAAATCAAAAGAGAAATCTTCATCATTCTTGAAAGAGTATCATGTCACAAAGAATTTCTGGTGAGGATATTCTAAAAACCGAAAGAGAGAGCTAAATCCATACACGAAAAAGCAAATCAAAAGTGTGTTCGAAAAAGAATTGCCAGAACATATAAAACAGATAGAGTGGAAAAAGACAAAAATGTCAAGTGAATTGTTTGTTATATAACATCTCAATTGTATTCATTCAGTAATCATCATGGCACAACAACAACATGCAGCTGATGTTCATCCAGATGAATTGTGCCCTCTAAATAAAAGATATTATCTTATGGATGCTAACAAGAAAGTTGATCTCGAGCATGTGCAATGCCCTTCGGAAAGCAAAATTCTGACAAATATCATCAAGAATCATCCATTACGATTCAGCATTGCAGCTTCTTCATCCATACCATGGATTTTATGGCATAGTTCTGGCATACTGTGAAGGAAGACGGATCAAAGTATAGGCTCAAGTTTATGCTGGACAAGAAAGAACTTACTCTTATACTAGATGACTTTAGAACAATCTTTCATCTTCCACAAGCAACTGACAACAATCATAATTCATTCGTGCCACCACCATCATTTTCTGACATGGTTCCATTCTACAAACAAATATTGAGATTTACAATGGAGCTGAAGACATCATCAAGTTTCAAGACAACTGGTCTTCTGCAACCATGGCAAACGTTATATAAGATATTCTCCAAATGCTTGACAATACGTGTTGAAACCTGATTGTAGGCTTCATAGATCGTTTTGCCCATCTAGGATATAATAACATTGAATGATATAAAGCACAACGGAATAAAAAAATAAGAATATCAATGTTATCACAAGGTTTTCTTTATTCATACTAATAAACTATAAACTATTCGACTTTAATCAGTCGAGATAGTGAAGGAAAATGGCCTAAAACCCGGACACGACTTAGTCCACTTAAATACAATACGAATGATATATATGACCATAGCTCAGAATTCATAAAACAGACAGAATGATTCAGTGAGGAAAAAAAAGAGAAATTAAGTCATATAGTGCGAGAATAAAAACAGAAGAGATCTGTGTGTATGATAACAGATAGCGTGTGAATTTGTCGTAGGGGAAAAAATATTTATGAGATATTGTGAGGAATAAAAAACATAAAGGTGATTGTGTGTTTCAAATTTGATGATGGAGCGTGATATTGGGGTGTATATAAAGAGGAATCGTGAGTTCATGGTAGAATTAAATTAAGCAGAAATTAGAGCTTGTGAGTAGAATCTAATTGTGTAAGGGGGGGAAATGCTTTTTTGGTAACTGAAAATGGGGTGTGAATGTGGTGTCTCATTGGTTTTGCTGCTAGGCATTCACTTGCGTCGGCCAGTGGGTGGTTGTTTGGGGGTTGGCAGTTATCGTACTTTCGGGTGGGGGTTGTTTATGGCTTGCCAGGCAGACGGTGAATGGTGGGTCAGAATATGGTTAGGCCTGTTCTGTGTTTCTGAGAGTGCAAGATTTTGTTGGTGACAGGATGTGCTTGTTTTTACGTCGAGTGTGGGGGGCGGGCTAGATCGCAGGTTGCACGTGGGGCTTGCGGGGGGTGTACAGCCGTTGCTTTTATAACGTTAGCTTGGGCTAGGGGGTTGCTGCTTTTCCACATCATGCCTATTGTCTGCCATTTAGTGTGCGTGGGTATAATCCTTCATGGGCGCTGGCTTTGGATGAATCCCTCGTGAGGTATGGGATGGGTGGCTCGTGATTTGGGGCGGTGGGGGGTTTAGAGTGGACAGTGTGTTCGTGACGGGGTTCTCGGGGTTGAAATGTTGCACGTGCACGGCAAGGTTGGGAGTTAGGCGGGGCGTCTAGCAATATTGGTGTTATATACGTGGTTTCGGACTGTTGGATTGTATGACTAGCCCTTCGGGGTTTTGTATGTTGGTGTGCAGCTGGAGTCATGTGGTTTGTAAGGGTAGCTTCTAGGCTCAAGAGTGTATGGACTGTATGTCTTCCAAAGGCTACACAGGGTTTGATTATCAACGGAATCGCTGGGGGGTTGTAATTTGACTCAAAATGCGGTCCTGGAGTGTATAGCACGTGCTGGTAACCGCTTGGGAAATTTCTGATCCATTATATTTAATTCTGCAGTGCATTAGTGCTATGCTAATGCTTAGGAATGTATGTTTTGCCACTAAACCAAATTTTAGTTTTACGGGGCTCTATGGTAAAGTGGTGATTTAATACTGGTGAAGATCTTAGAGCGGTGGGGGTTAAATTTTGCTATATTATCTAAGGTGTGGGCAATAGTGTTCCTAGGTTAATTAAGTTGAAGCGGTAGGGTTAACATAAAATTGTTTTATCGTTTCACTTGCTCTCTTTTCGTAGGGCTGGAGCGTTAGGGTTTTGGCTTGGTTTTGTCGGGGGAGGGGGGTGGGACTACCGGTTGTGATTCACTTGTGGGGTCATGCATAAGATACATCAGTGGTGAAGGTATCTGAGGTACCTAGATCGGAGGCCTATCATTGCACCCACTACTACTGATCCTCAACATTCTTAAACCACAGAAGAAAACGTGCTTTGAAAGGAATCAGAGAAAGGACAATTGTAGTGCGCTTTATAGGTGGGGGCCGTCGAACCCTGGCATGTGATTACTTATACAATGTGGCAAGTATATTCCCGATCTACATGCCAAATGATCCACTACCGTAGTTGGTTTCGAGGATTGACCTAAACTAAAATTATTTGATGGAATCTTTGGCCAAGGTTTATCACTAGGAGTTTTGACTTTGACGTGATAACAAAGATCGCTCAAGCTACAAGATTACTGTATTGAAAAAGATTGTCAAGAGCTGGAAGGGGAATTAAGGTGGAAAAGAAAGTAGGGTCAAGAACTCACAGGCTTAGAAGATTATACAAGGTTGGTAGATCTGCAAGAGTGGTTTCCTCTGAAGATGAAGGTTTGGGTGATCAGGAGGATGCATCCAAACAGGGGAGGAAAATTGATGAAATTGACCAAGATGCAGAGGTTACATTAGTTGATGAGACTCAAGGGAGGTATGGTGATAATTTAATGTTTGATACTGGTGTTCTTGATAATGAACAAGATATGGCAGAGAAAGAGGTTGATATGGCTGAAAAGGATGTTAGTACTGCTGATCCAGTTACTACTGCTGGTGAAGTAGTTACTACTGCTAATGTTGTAGTTAGTACTGCTGAAGTTACTACTGACAGTACTACAACAACAACTGTTGATGAATTGACCCTGGCTCAGACTTTAATAGAGATCAAAGCTGCAAAACCCAAGGCTAGAGGGGTTATAGTTCAAGAACCAAGTGAATTTACAACAACAACATCACCTTTACAACCATCACAACTTCCACAGGCTAAAGACAAAGGCAAGGCAAAAATGGTTAAGCCTGAAAAACCTTTGAAGAAAGATCAGATTATGCTTGATAAGGAAGTTGCTCAAAAACTTCAAGCTCAATTAGATGCTAAATTGGAAGAAGAAGAGAAGTTTGCAAGACAAAGAGAAGAAGATGTAAACATTGCTGAATGGGATAATGTTCAAGCTATGATAGATGCAGATTATGAGCTAGCTGCAAATTACAGGCAGAAGAGCAAAGAGAATTGACTATTGAAGAAAAGTCAAGATTTTTTGTGGAGCTCGTGAATAAAAGGAAGAAGCATTTTGCAAGACTTAGAGCAGAAGAGTAGAGAAGAAAACCACCAACTAAGGATCAAAAGAGAAATATAATGTCTACTTATCTGAAAAACATTGCTGGATACAAGCACAATCAATTAAAGACCTAAAGCTTTGAGGATATTCAGATGTTATTTGACAAAGAAATGAAAAGAGTAAACACATTTGTAGACATAGATACAAAGTTGGTAAAAGAGAGCTCCAAGAAGGCAGAGATGGCATAAGAAAGCAGTTCTAAGAGAGCAGGTGATGAACTAGAACAAGAAAAGGCAAAGAAGCAAAAGATTGATGATGATCAAGAAGAAGCTGAGATGAGAAATCTTATTAAAATTGTTCCTGATGAAGAGGATGTAGTAATTGATGCTATACCATTAGCCACTAAGCCTCTAATCAGTGTTGACTGGTTGGAAAATCATCAAGCGAAGGAAAGATAGGGATACTTTTTAAATTATAAGATCTGATAGAGGAAGTTCAAGAAGTTACTCATCAATTATTAAGATGCTTAGAGTATTGATACGAGAAGATTTGAAACCTCTTGAAGTTGGTTAAAGCTAAACATGGGAATACAGAAGGCCAAAGGAGGGATAAGAGAAAAGAAGTGTTTGGTGTGGATCTGAAAGTAATGTATTGAACCTGATGTAGAAAGTGAAGTTAGGAGGAATCTACAAGGACACAAAGTAGTACAGTTTGGAAGCTGATTTTCTACAAGTGAGTAAAATTAATAAGGTTACCAAACTCTACATATATTATGCTGTAGAGAAAAAGATCATCTTACCCCTGCTACAATCACATGAATACTCAACAAGAAGGTTCAAGCTAACATTGGACATGAAATGTTCTATCAACTTCTAAACTTAAGACAAAACAGCTACAAGAATCCTGGAAATTGTTTTGAAAGCATCCTCCGGTGAGATTGGAGAAGAATTTTTTAAATGAAGAAAAATTAGATATCAGTACAAGAAGATATCAAGTTTCGGGGAGGATTGAGTTAGGATTAAAATGGCTTCTTCTTGAAAGCTGTTTGAGGAATATAATACTGCAAAGGATAGAGTTACAGGCTGTCAAGCTACAGTTAGTACTAACATGTAATCTTCTAGTGAAAAATATAGCTAAGTTAGTATAGTACGTGTAGTTACTGACTACTAGAGAATAATTACTACTGCTAGTGGTAACTTACTCCGGTCAGTTATACTACTGTTAATGTAACTTATACTGGCTAGAATTAAAAATAAATACTGCTAGATACTCGTTAGTAACTGTTGGTATGAAGAATGAAAGAAAAATATTCTAAGTAGTACTACTGTGCTTGTACACATTATCTACTGATGTATAAGTTACTACTGCTAGTCAGAAGTTAATGCTGCTGCGAGAACAAAGTTACAACTGATGACAAGTTACAACTGCTGAAGGATTCTCTACACTCATGAAAAACGATTTGCTTATGAGTATAAGTATGAGATATTTCGTAAAAGATACCTAAAAGATATTTTTGTAGAAGAACATTGATAATTTAGGGAAAATATTGTAAGCCTGTTAGGACTCCTTGGTGTATAAAAGAAGGTCCTAGGGTATAGAGTTTAATTCTGTTATATATTAGAAAAAGACTCAGAGCGTGTCCACTCCCCTTTGTATTTTAACCGTTTATTGTTTTGCACCGTATTAAGTAGTTAGTATGATATAAGACGATTCGGTAATGGATCGGGTATTACACCCAACGGGTAAGACCCCCTACTAAGGGCCTTTATGGCGGTATTGTTTGTCACTATATAAGCCTCTTTCATGCCATGAAGTCTGGATGTTAGTCATTTACCATAATACAAGTTCATTTACTCTTACTAGAAATTCTCTCTCTAAACTTGGCTAACCCACTATCTTCGAATTGTGTTATATTTCCAATATCCTACAATTAGTATCAGAAGCACATGTGGATGATTAGCTAGATGTGTTGCGTTTTCTTGGTTAATTTTTGATCAAAAGTTTGGTTATTATGAGAGTTTTATAGTCTTTTCTTGGTTTTCTTGATCTTGACGTTTGTGATGTTAAAGTTTAAGCTTTTGTTATATGTTGGCTAATAGTCCGTTCTAGTACCAAGTAATGCAAAAGAACCCAGAGTAAAAATACGTTCAAAAGGGGTGATTTTTAGTGTGATTTTTTTTGTGAAAAATCCAAAAATTTTCATTCCAGCGAGTACGTCCACTAGTTTGAAGCGATCTTCATAGTCGATTACTGTACTGAACAGCGGATTATGTCAGGCGATAGACAATTCCTGTGTGACAGAAAGATACTGTTGTCAGATGAGTTACATTTTCGTCTTGTTGCAGTAGCGAGTTTAGGCAGCGAGTTTAACCCTTCGATGCAAGGAGAAGCCGAGTTTGAAGACTAGCGAGTTGGATACTAGCGAGTTTGAAGACATCGAGTACAGGTTTATTACAAGAACTTTCTACTATCGTAGGTTTGTATATATATAACAAATGAAACTATGTCCTTTAATTTCTAGCTAGCGATTTGTCACCTCTCTTCAGCGCGTTACATATAGCGAGTTGAGCAGGTAAATGTAAAGATAATTTTTCTAGCGACTTGTGACAAGGGAACTCTTTTCCATATAATTTCATTACCAGCGAGGTTTTCAAGTCTCTTCTAACGAGTACATCCAGCAATTGTACAAGCCAGTCGAGTTTGCGTATTTATTAGACATTTAGACTAAATTTTTCAAATTGACTAATGTTCACCTGTAATTCCTAACAAACATGAACACCAATTCACCATTTCATACAATTCAATCACCACTTTTAAACATACAATCACTAATCAAGTTCGATCACATAATCATTTCACAATCAAATTATGATGGCTAATCTTTCAGAAGACATCCAATGTGCCGTATCCGAAACCGAGCCAGCCCTATGATTTGATAGGACTGGGACTATGCATCATGGCAGAACATGAATTCGATTGTAGTATCAGGGTAAAGAGAATGGGGTGAACATCTGAAGTCACTTGACTAAGGACCTATTCAGATGGTAACATTTGGGAAACTCTGTAGAAGGGAATGAAGTTGCCCTACATCTAGGTCCAGAACCGACCTCGAGTCTATTCTGACCTGACACCTAAAGATAAGGAAAGTACATAGCCACATTCAGGCAATAACCATCCTACTTCAAGGGATGCCTAAACGATATTCTACCTTCTTATCAATCATTACACTATCAAAGGACATATAGGACAATGTGAAGATGCTCCTGGAAGGTTTGGAATTAACCAAAGAAGACCGGGAATCACAACTGTATGATGACTTTGAACACTTCTGTCAGAATAAAAAGGAAACCATTCACGACTACTATGTCTGGTTTTCCAAACTCATTAATGACATGCGGAACATCAAGATGACCATGTCCAGAATGCAGTTGAACTTAAAGTAATTGACCACATGTTTGCCTAATAGGGTCATTTGGTAACAAACAAGTGGAAACTGAACAGAGGATTGAGGACAACACCAACTATGGATCATTTTTATATGCTTATCTGAAGCAAACACGAGGCAGCATGCCAATGAAATAAAAATATGTTGGATCGAATTCACTCAACACAAATAAATCTGTGGGATCCTCTATCTTGCTGTCCAAATGTCCTCACACCAATAATACTATTCATAATCATCTACAAACTCCACCATCCCATACGTTTCCACCGCAATATGTCTGACAAACTCAACTTTATGATTCGCAGTCTCTCCTCCATCGGATCAACTTAATAAGAAATTTAACCACACACTTGCCCTACTTCACCCAATCATAAAACAAAACATACCTCCTCAAGACAAACAATCAACGCAGAACTTCATCTACCTAAGGAATCCAGCCATAGTTCAAGATGACAGGGTTTGTTGTTTCAAAATGTTTAAAGGGTTGAACAGAAAAGAAGATTAGGGGAACGAATGCACTGGGGTATCAGGTGCCAAGCTGGTTATGAGGGAGCATAAAACAGAGTTAGGGAATGCTAATGCCAGGTCAAGCAAGGCAGGTTAAGTGCTACATACTGCAATGGCAAAGCCCCAAAGCAAGGAACTAAACCTCAACCAAGCGTCCACAGAACTCCAAATACTTCAAAGACAAGAAGGTTGCTGATGCAAGCAAGGAAATGGGTGGCAAATTAGATGAAGAGATATGTTATTATTTATTCTGGAGGACAAGAACAACGCTATGAAATAGATGTGGATGAGCAAGCCTTACAGGACTTAGCACTCAATGTGGATAATATGTTTACAAGTTGATGAAGTTGACGCTTTTGATTTTGTGTTGAATGAGGCTCCGAAGGCACATGACTATGTTCTATGCTAATTTATCAACCGAGAGATCCATTTTATGATGAACAGTCCGTCTTATGATTCAGACATTCTATCTGAGGTACAGGACCATGATCACTATCAGGATACTGTTTGTGAACATCATGAAGAACATGAGATGCATGACGATGTACAACCAAACTATGTTGTTGATTCACATGCTAATTATGTGAGTGATAGTAATATGATTCCGTATGATCAGTATGCCAAAATACAACGTAGTGCCAGTTGTACACAGTAATGTATCTTCTGTTCCAAATGATGCATACATGATGATATTTAATGATATGCATGAACCGCATGCCCAATCTGTCTCTGACACAACACGGAACATAGTAGTTGATAATTCATTAACTGCTGAACTTGCAACATATAAGGAACAAGTTGACTGTATGAAAGACGGGCCAGGTTTGAATTAACGGAAAGAGAACAAAAGATTGATGAACAATTAAGAATATTTATCACTGACCATAATATTAAGGAAGAAAATTTGAAAAAGGAACTTCATTCTATAAAAATGCAACTTGCTTCTACCATCAACTATAACAAGTCAATGGTAGAAGAAGTTACGTCTTTGAGAAATGATTTTAAACAAAAAGAAAACAAATACCTAGAAGAGTTTTTATAGAACATGAAAGCTTTAAAAAAGAAACAGAGTCGAGATAAATTAATACAAACAAGGACCAGTCTCTTCAAACAGTTCACATGTTGTGTAAACCAAATCCTATTATAATGAACTGAATAAGGTGCTAATGGCTACAAGAACTCTTTATCCTCACCCTTGCAAGCAAGTACAGCCAGCTCTATATAAAGGTTATGCAATTAGCAAAAAACCCAAATAATACCCAAAAAATGTCCCGGCTTTAGTGCACAACACAGAGGATACCCTAGAGATAGCTGAAATCACTAGGAGGAAAATGAATGACCAAAATGAAAACATGAGTGTGTGACTCATAAGGTTAAAGATTGCCACCACCCTTATTACTCGGAAGAGAATTATTTAGACGACCTTCACAAACCACAGAAGCAATTGACCCCTGACAAATATTTTGTCTCAAAGATCTCATCAAGATGAAAAAAGAAGCTCTTCAAAAAGCAGAACACCGCCTCAAGACCAATCAGAAGCGTTTTTACGGTGTATCCGCCAAAATATACCAGCACACGTTTGTCCTAAGTCTTCCAACAAAGAATCAAGTAAAATTAATATTTTTACACATTATACAAACTCTTTTTTCAGGAATTTGAAAAAACCTAAAAAAGAGAATTACACAACAGGGCACACTGAAGGGAAAGGGGTTTGAAACAAACCAAGAATGTATCTCACGGAGGTCAATCATTTTCAAACAACTTAAAGAAACATTTTTTGAGGGCATTCAAAAGGCTCTAACTAAAGAAATTAAAGAAATGAAAGACATTTTTGAAGAATTAGAAGCTGA
Organism: Tanacetum coccineum; assembly: GCA_026074375.1. Classification (NCBI taxonomy): domain Eukaryota; kingdom Viridiplantae; phylum Streptophyta; class Magnoliopsida; order Asterales; family Asteraceae; genus Tanacetum; species Tanacetum coccineum. The sequence goes on along the minus strand of BQNB010001511.1, from coordinate 25,735 downwards.
AGTTGACCAAAACATTGTCGAGAGGAAACATGATGAAATTGAGTGGAAAAACTTTCTTATTGCACATGATACTTTAATTGCCGACTGCTTGTCCAAAGAAGTGTTTTATGTTGCAACAAATTCTGAGCTTAATGTATCTAGATTTAATGAAATGCATGTTGCCAACACTATTGTTGAAGCACGTTGTTTGGAACTTGAAGCAGAGCTTTCTAATTTACAGGATAAGATTTAAAAAGATAATCACAATGAATTAGTAAAATAGTTTTCCAATCTTGAGGTTAATCACTTGAACCTGCAGTTAAAGTATCGAAACCTTAAAGAAAGATTTAGGAATAACCCACCTCCACCCACTAGAGAGACTCTTGATTTTGATTCAGTCTTTTTAATCAGAAAAATGAAAGCTTCTCTTCAAGGAAATGACAACGTTATCAAAAAATTGAAAACACAAATCTCTCACTTGTAAGAGACCCGTAGTGAAGCTGACCGCACACTTGACTACAGGGCCTTAGATTTTCAGATCACTCAATTAACTGAAAAGGTCACTGTTCTTCAAGAACAAAATAAGCTTTTTAGGGCAGAAAATGAAAAAATTAAGTAGCATTACAAAGAATTGTATGATTCTATTAAGATCAATCGTGATAAGCATATAGATCAGACAACTGCCTTGATAACTAAAAATGAGAATCTGAAAGCCCAAATACATAATAAAATGAAAAGTGTCACTAAGGATCATGTAAAACTAACAGTTCTTGCACCAGGTAAGTATGCTATAGATGTTGAACCAATTCCCCCTCACAATAGGAACAATAGGGAATTTCATCTAGATTATCTCAGGCATCTTAAATAGAGTGTTGAAACCTTTTGCAAAATAGTAGAGGAAGCTAAGGTTGAAAGACCCTTAGATAGATCAATTGTCTCTGCTTGCCATTACACTAAACACTCTCAGGAACTCTTAGAATATGCGATTGGCACTTGTCCGAAAGACTTTAACCAATGAGATAAAAAGCATGCCCCTACCCCTTTAATTAGGAAAAAGCAAGTTACTTTTGAAGAACAATGTGACATGTCAAATATTAACACACACAAACATGTAGAGCAACTGAACACTCAAAAGACTAATGTCCCTGTGCCTCCTTTTACAGGAGTAAACTGTTGCACCAATGCTAGCAGATCACAGCCTAGGAGCAATACCAAGAAAAATAGGATCTCGCCAGCTAAAGGTGTCCACAAGAAGAAAGTAGAAGAACACCCCAAGACAAATAAGTCTAACTTAAGAACCACGAATCATGTTGATTCTAGTAGTAGCTCTAAGCATACTATAATTAATTCGAATTCTGATTCTGTTTGCCAAACATGTAACAAATGTTTAATTTTTGCAAATCATGATGTGTGTGTGGTTGACTATTTGCAATCTGTTAAGGCATCCCCCTCTATTTATAATATTCATAATGTTGTGCGCAAAGTTAGGCAAGTTTGGAAACCTAAGCAAGTTAGGCAAGTATGGAAACCCACAGGCAAAATGCTTACCAGGCTTTGGTCATCAATAGAGACCCACAGGCAGAATATTCACTTTAGGAGAACAGTGCCCTTTAACTAGGCTTACAAAACCTAAAGTAGCAACTGCTAAGCAAAACGAGAATCAGGCCATTACTTGTGCTAACCAATAGGAACCCAACCAAAATTGGGGATCCAACTTTCCAAACTCTCAATCTTTATCTATTTTCAAATGCAGAGCGTACAAATCATCCTTTGGTATTTGGACTCAGGCTGTTCAAAACATATGACAGAGGATCGCTCACGGCTCAGGAATTTCGTGAATAAGTTCATCAGGATAGTTAGATTCGGGAATGACCATTTTGGTGCTATCATGGGTTATGGAGATTACGATATTGTGATAGTTGTATTTCAGGGTATACTATGTGGAAGGACAGGGAACTCAATCTATTTTCTGCCAAACAATTTTATGACTCTGATCTGGAAGTTGCATTCAGGAATCATTCTTGCTACGTTCGAGATACAAATGGTGTTGAATTAATTAAATGCTCTCGTGGTTCTAATTTGTACACCATCTCAGTTGAAGACATGATGAAGTCCTCTCCAATTTGATTGTTGTCCAAAGCCTCCAAGAACAAATCTTGGTTGTGGCATCAGCGTTTAAACCACTTGAACTTTGGTACCATCAACGACCTTGCAAGAAAGGATTTAGTACGAGGCTTACCTAGATTGAAGTTTGAGAAAGATCATCTTTGGTCTGCGTGCCAACTAGGAAAAAGCAAAAAACATACCCATAAACCCAAAACTGAAAACACCAACTTAGAAGTTCTTAATACCCTTCATATGGACTTATGTGGACCAATGCGAGTGTAAACAATTACCCTGAAGAAATACATCTTAGTCATTTTTGAGATTCGAAAGATGAAACCTCTGAGGTTATCATTAAGTTTCTGACGCAAATACAAGTCGGTCTCAACCAAACTGTCAGATACATCCATACCTATAATGCCACTAAATTTTTCAATAAAGATCTGACTGACTATTATGAATGTGTCGGCATTTTAAACCAAAATTCCATTCCAAGGACTCCACAGCAGAACGACGTTGTCGAAAGACAGAACCGTACTCTTGTAGAGGCTGCTAGGACACTGCTGATATTTTCCAAGGCTCTGATGTTTCTATGGGCAAAAGCTGTTGCCACTGCTTGTTACACCCAAAACCGATCTCTCATTCACACTCGTCATAACAAAACCCCATATAAGCTGGTGCATGATAAGAAGCCTGATCTTACTATTTTCCGAGTCTTTGGTGCTCTTTGTTACCCTACAAACGACAGTGAGGATCTTGGAAAATTACAACCAACTGTTGATATTGGAATTTTCGTTGGTTATGCACCAATCGGAAGGGTTATAAAATCTACAACAAAAGAACCCGATGCATCATGGAAACTATTTAGGTTCAATTCGATGAGCTGACTAAGCCAATGGCTCCTGTGCAACTCAGTACAGGACCCGCTCCTACTTTTCTGACGCCTAGACAGATAAGTTTAGGTCTCGTATCAAATTCGGTTCCTACAACACCTTATGTACTCCCCATAAATAAAGAATTAGAGATTTTATTCCAACCAATGTTCGATGAATACCTGGAACCTACTCGTGTTTGAAAAGACCGGATCTTCCATAGCTCATGCAGTTTTCAGTTTCGTCACTTTTCCCGTACAAAAACCTTCATCTACTACCATTGTCAAGATGCACCTTCTCCAAGTCATACACCATCAGCATCGGCAATACATTCTCTAAGAGATTACATCAGGCGTTGAGCTGAATCGACTCTTATTGAAAACAATCCTTTTCTCCAATTGACAAGACCTTTCATAAACGTATTTGCTCTGGAACCTAGTTCTGAAGCATCATCATTTAGGGATCTTAGTTTAGCAAATCTAACTTAAGTCACTTAAACCACTTTAAACATCTAGGGAAAATGGTAGCAAAGATCACCCGCTTGATAATATATTGGTTAACCCCACTCGCCGGTATCTACAAAACAACGGCAACCGTTCCACTTGTGTGCTTGTATAACTCTGTACTATCAAAAGTCGAACCAAAGAATTTCAAATCCACAATAACTGAAGATGCTGGTTTCATCTAGCGTATGGCAAGATGAGATTCACAAATTTGATTGACTTCAAGTATGGGAATTAGTACCTCAACCAGACTGTGTCAAGATCATACGCTCAAGGTGGATTTTACAAAGTTAAGCTTGATGAGTACGGTGATGTTTTGAAGAACAAGGCTAGGTTGGTGGCCAAGGGATATCAACAAGAGGAGGGTATTGATTTTGAGGAATCATTTGCACCGGTTGCACGTATCGAGGCTATTCGAATCTTCATTGCCAATGCCGCTAGTAAAAACATGACCATCTATCAAATAGATGTCAAGACAGCATTCCTAATGACGAGTTGAAAGGTAAGAGAGTCTATGTTTCGTCAACCAGAGGGTTTCGTTGATCCAGACCATCTGACATATGTTTATCGTCTAAAGAAGGCTTTGTATATTTAAACAAGCACCTCATGGCATGGTATGAGACTTGTTACATTCCTTCTGGATAACAAATTTTTCCAGGGTGCAGTTGATCCACATTATTCACATCGGAAATAGCAAACAAATTCTTCATGTTCAAATATATGTAGATGATATCATATTTGCCTCGATCGACCCTAAAGCGTGTGACATTTTTTCCAAAGAGATGAGTTCTAAATTCTAAATGTCAATGATGGGACAAATGTCGTTTTTCTTAGGTTTACAAGTTTCTTAAAATCCCGAAGGCATTTTTATTAATCAATCAAAATTTGCTCTTGAAATCTTAAAGAAATTTGGGATGGATTCGTGTGACCCTGTTGATTACACCCATGGTGGATCCGACATAAACTGGAATGAGGAACCCATTAGGGATCCAATTACTAGACTTGATTTCGTATATGATCGGCTCCCGATGTACCTCACTAGCCAGCAGACCCAAACCTTGTAAATGTATGCATGTGTGCTAGGTATCAGGCATCGCCTACCAAAAAGCACCTTGAAGCACTTAAACGGGTCTTTCGGTATCTCAGAGGAACCATTAATTGGGGACTTTGGTATCCGAAAGACACCGCTATGGCACTAACGGCCTATGCAGATGCGGACCATGCAGGTTGTCAAGACACACGAAGAAGTACGTCAGGAAGTGCTCAGTTCCTTGGAGATAAATTAGTCAGCTGGTCATCAAAGAAACAGAAGAGCACTGCGATCTCAACCACCGAGGCTGAATACATTGCCATGTCTGGATGCTGTGCTCAGATACTTTGGATGAGGTCACAGCTTACAGACTATGGTTTTGCATTCAATAAGATTCCCTTGTATTGTGATAACCGCAGTGCCATCGCTCTCTGCTGCAATAATGTCCAGCACTCCCGGTCCAAGCACATTGACATACGACACCATTTCATTCGAGAGCAGGTTGAGAAGGGCGTGGTTGAATTGTAATTCGTGATGACGGATTCACCAAGGCATTACCAAGAGAGCAGTTCGAATTTCTACTCCCGCGTCTTGGTATGAAGAGTATAACTCCGGAAACCCTTAACCGTCTTCAGGAAGGAGAAGAGGTGTAAAGGATGGTCTTCCTATATCCTATGTATATTTGTATATCCTTAAACACAAAAATAAAATACAAAAATATAAAACCTACAAAACCATAAAAATTAGAAAAATAGAAAACACCAAAAATATTTTTCAAGACATGTCTTTTATAAATCGATAACATTTACAGACCTAGAAATGTCATTCAATAATGACACGGGTCTTTAAATGAAGTTCGAGCGGAAGTTCAAACTGTTTTCAAAACATGTCTTCATGGCTTGCAGTTATTTTCGACTACAACCCGCTTTTTAATCTGAGGAAAGCATGTCGCCTATAAGACAGTTGTTCCTGACAACGGGTAATTAATTTTTCCCAAGCATGGATATGCATCATAGGAGTAATGTACGTTTCTGTGCATTCTTTCTTAATCGGAAGAGAAGTCTTCCTTTATAACCAAATAATTTTCTTCTTAATTGATTCTTAAAACATTATTTGTGTTAACCATGGTGGAAAAGATGTTGTCTTTCAAAACCAAATCAGTCATCTTAGTTTCTCATCAGAAAAAGGTTTTTAAAAGAATTTTTTATCACTCAAACAATGTCTACAGCCCTTTAAATAGTAAACGGGACATTATTTACGGGGGGAGAAATGTGCTAATAATTATTTCAAAATGATCTTTTAAAAAATCAAAGAGAAAATGAAAAAGGTGTGACAATAACGGATCATGATTTAAAAGGGAGATAATTAATTTTTAACTCATTTAGGCTTTAGATGTTATTTGTTTCAACCTTTAGGGTTTAGAATATAACATATGGTAATTAGGAACTTATGCCTTTTTACCTGCAACTAGAAGGACCTAGGTTGCCATTGGTATAAGTTTGTAACCTAAACGATTTTTCTCAAAAATATTGATTTTATAAATCAAGTTCGGGTTAACCATTTGAAAATGTGTTCTATTCAAATCAAAATCAGCTTTCGACATTACCAACAGTTTTTCAATAGATAGTTAAATAGAATACGGGTCTTTGGTTGAGGGGGAGAAAGTATTTTTGAGTTATCTGCAATAAGTCACGGTAATTATATGGAAAAAAGTTTTAACTTAACGAAAAATTATTTGAGGGGGAGTTAATTTATGTTAACTCTAAGGGCTTCAGTTGTCATAAGTTAATAAATTTAGGGGCTTACATATAATTTCAAGATTAGTGGCTTAGGCTTAAAACTACATTTGATCAATATTGCCAACACCTCCTAGTTTAAAAGGCTTAGGATTGTTTGGAAATAATTACATAGTTTTAGGAGACTTGAAGTTGATAATATGTTTCTGATTCATTTAATATTTCCCCAATCAATTAATTACTAAGCTTATTTTTGAAGGAGTAGAATTATTTGACAAAAGAGGTACACATAGGTTTGATAAGTATAATGATTCCTTTAGATAGTCAGTATCTTGCAAGAAGAAATGTGTATATTCGAGACTTAGTTGCCTTAAGTGTTAACATTTCAGCTATTTAGAGGGTATAATTGTGACATCCGAGACTTAGTTGACTTTGGTGTTACAATTCATATCATCACTATCCTGAAGAGTGAAATGTGCACATCCGGGCCTTAATTGACTTTGATGATACGGTTTAAACTTCTTGAAAGGGATAAATTGGGTACTTCGAGAATTTGGGATTTATCCATCAAGACTTCTTCGTGCGGGTATTCTTTTTCCGATGCGCTTGGAACAAAGCCTTGAATCTACTTAAGAAAGGTTTGCTGATTCGGGGGGAAGGTGTGAAGGATCTGATATTATTCCAGAGGTTCCCGATGAGCCAAAGGACAATTCTGGTAGCTCAAGCAGCTTACTTTCTTAATCTGATAATGAAGTTTAAGATGTCTCCAATGACGTGGAAAACAAAGCTGAGAATACAAAACTGATGCAGAAGTTGCAGAGTAACAAGCTGGAAATGTACAAACCAGTTTAACTCTATCATCTGCTAAACTCGAGAGTCAATCAATGGTGGATGTTCCCATTTATCAAGAGGACCCAACTGTCCAAAGATCTCCACTAATTGACACTGTTATCTTAATGGTTACTGATAAGACATCATCAACACCCACACCACCAACCACACAAGCTCAAGTTCAAATGTGTCCGACCTCTTGCTGGAAAGACAGTTCAAGAGAATCTCGAAAGCTTTGTGAGTGGACGTGTGTAAGAGATATTGACTACAGACTCATCCAAAGAACATAATGACTTCTTTATTCCGGTACTCAGGTCAATATCATCTTATATTGTATAATATATCTTCTACATTATTAACTAGTGTATCTTTAGATGTGATGTGTCATTGTATAAATTTTTCATGAGTTTTTTCGTTAAACTCAAAATCTTTCAATTTTTTTATACCTGACACTAACATATACCCTCATAGTTTGAGGGGGAGCATTAATATGTTCCATAATCGGCTTGTAAATAATCAACATATTTTTTTCCCAGTTTTTCTAACATATTTGAATCATTTGATATCCAAAATATCAAACGGTTTGAAGTTTTTGATAAAGGGAGAAAAAGTGATTAAAATATGTTAACTAATAAAATGTGATTTATGGACTCATAAGTATACCCCAGCCTCCATGTGCTAAACAATTTTGCTTAATCGGTGCACATGTTAAGGGGGAGCGTTTCTGAAAAGCAAAAACAATCAAGGTATTAAAAGCTTTGATATTAATATCACAAGTACCTTGATTGAGTTTTTCAAATGGTTTTATGGCAAGGAGAACCATACCAAAAGACTGACCATGCATTTAATTTTATCAGAGTTATAAGGTTGGTAAGGTTAGGTACTAGTTCCCATGATCTAGCCAGAACTGGAGGGATCTACCCAGGGACAATCTACTAGTTAGTGTAGAAGTCCTTAGGTATGACATAAAAAAGAGGTGTAAATGTGAAATAAGGGAATAGTATCGACTGAGATGGAGCTAGAACTGGAACAAACCCAACAATGTTCTAGTCATGAAGTCTCGGTAAGCATTGAAGCGGTTGAAGAATGAAAAAGAAATGTAAGGATAAAGGGTGTAAAGAAAGAAGCCCTCCATACACTTAGGCAGAAACTGAGTCAATACATCTGCTGTCAGAATCACAATGATAATTACTAACATTGAAGACTGACATCATAGACCTAGTAATGAAATGCACAACCCTCCCTAGCCACTTAGAATCTCTCAAAAGATTTCTGTTTCATTTCTCACAAAGACTAAACACATTATCTATTGACTTTCTCACTCCGAGTTAGTTGATATTGAAAAGGTGGCAGTCCGCTCCAGCCTCCAATCACTAAAACTAAAATGCACTATTGAGTCTAGATCTAAGATATCATCAATTTATCTCATTAGGACATTATTCCATATTTATTGCTCTTCACATAATGTGAAAACAAGGTTTATCATAAGAGTCATATGCATTATCCTTGTGGTATTGCCCAAAACATCTGAGTGATACCTAAGTATCACAGTGAAGATGGAAATCATGCTAGAGCCAACATCAAACAAGCTCTTGGTAGGCGACTTGTAAGATCCTTAATGGATTAAACTTGTGTCAACTGGAAAGAAACGATGGTGCAATTCTACAAGAATCAAACTTGTTCCAGTATATGAATTGACGGTTAATGAACTTTGATAAAAACTTAAAACTCTCGATGTGTTACAAAAACACTTTCACTAAGTAACACGTCGACTGATTTTCAAACCAATTTTTCTCTTTATTGCTAACTGTTTTATTACAGGTTTATATAAAGATGGAGATGGTGCCATCCTGTTCTGGCAGAAACAAGCTCATTACCGCATGCTCATACTTGACCAACTCACTCAAAGAAATCATAAAAGCTCAAGCATATGTTTCTAAGCTTCCTCAACTCTGATATTACACGTCCCTCTGGAAGTGGCCAAGTATTAAAGTTAAATAACTTCAAGAACAAATTATTCAAGTTTTCAAGATCAAGAAAGGTATGAGCATGTCAGTCCGCAAGACACAAGATCACAAGACGGCGAAAGACCACAAGTTGATGATCAAAGATTAGATTCGGCTGATGATCTCAAAGAATCTCAAGATCACATATCAAGTACAATCAAAGATTGCTAAGCTTAAGTTAATATTTTCTAGGGTGACCTCCCTTAGGGGGGAGATTGTTAGATATTAGAAAAAGACTCGATCACCCTGTGTATTTTACCGTTTATCATAGCTCGTAATAAATCATTTAATGTTTAACAATCAGTAATGGGCCAGGTATAAAACCCAACATGTAAGCCTATACCAAGCCCACTTGGGCATTTTGTAACTCATATTTAAACCCCTTTCTAGCCATGGAAAAGGTGGTTAGTCATTTCATTTTACAAGTTACACTTTCTCTTACTAGAAAGCTTTTTCTCTTACTTTCTCTCTCTAGACTTGGCTAATCCATCTATCTTCCATTATGTTATGATTTCAAATATCTTACATTATATATGTTTGGAATATAATTAAGGTATATACTAAACAAGAATGTCACGAATTGTGAATTTTTATTTGTTGCGCACTTATGCAAACTGTTATTTTGGGTAATAGTGTTCCAATAAGAATAAGAAGTGATACGCTATTAAGTAAGTATTATATGATATTTTCTAGATTATCATGGTGAACGTAATTCCTCCCGATCATGTGGATGATGTACCCATTGTTGAGCCGAATCAACACGATGATGTTCCTGTTGTTCCCGAGCCTGTCTTAGTAGATGAAGACAAGGACCCGGAAAAAGAAGAATTTAAGGAAGAAGAAGAACCCCAATAAGAATAAGATGATATGGATGTCGACATCGAGGAAGATGAGAATGAGCCAGAGTTGACATATCCTTATGAAGAGGTGGATCCTCTTAACCCTCTGTCGCTTGATTCTGATTCAAAGCCTAAGGATGTGATCGAGGTTGAGAACACGATTAAGTACAAGGATGAGACTGTTCCTGCTAGTGTCCATGAGGTAGGTGAATCGCCTACTGCTCCTTTCCTTCGAGAGGACAGTGATGGTCTATTGCATGGCCTTATGAGGAGGGACATTAACTCTCTTTTTAGTCGGATGGCTTCTCTTTCAAGATGACTATGTGGTCGCGAGACGGTGCATGCATTGGTTGAAAAGAAAGGAAAAGCAAAGGACGAGTATTATGGTAAGTTGATTTTGGATTTGGGTAATGAAGTGCGTTCTAGTATGGAGCAAGGAACGGTTGCAATGGAAAAGCTGGTCAAAAAGCTCGGTAATGCTAAAGAAAAAGCTAAGAAGGAACTGGAAGAAGCAAGGTTTAACAACACATTCATTCGTATGTAGAACGAACGAGTTGAGAGAGATCTCTATTGGACTAGAGTTCAAGCTCATGAGTTCTATTAAGAGATGATTCGTAGAGGATTTGTGTTTGAAGAAAGACCAAATGAAGTTATCGATGTTCTGATTTAAGAGGAGAAGAGTCCATCATCTGCGCCATGAGGATCTCCTCGTGATTCTTAGTAGTTTGGTTTCAATTGTAGTATCTTTATTATGTAATCACTAAACTGAATCCTCAGTTAGTAGAATTAGTGCTATTGGTTTTAATGATTTATATCATTTCATGAAACAATGCAACTATGTATTAACTCTTCGTGATGAAAAATGAATGACTATTTTTTATTACTACTCGATGTTGTGTGACTGTTGTTGTGATTGATTTGTCATTGTACCATGTTATGAGTATATCATGTTATGAATGCTTATCAGATTGCTTTCTGTGTGACGTGACAGAATCATGCCTCCAAAGTATGCACCTTTGACTCAAGCTGCTATTCGTTAAATGATCAAGAAAAGTGTCGATACTACTATCACTGCTGAGCGAGCTAGACATGCAAATGCTGGAAATGATGCTAGAGGATTTGGACCAGTTAGGGGTTAAGATTCCGCACCAGCTGTTCGTGAGTGCACTTTTGCTGGATTTAAGAAGTGCAATCCTACTGTTTTTCACAATACTAAGGGAGCTGTCGAATTACAAAGATGGTTCAAGAAAACTAAGAGTGTTTTTAGAATCAGTGAATGTGCAGAGGGCAAGAAGGTTAAGTTTGCTGTGGCAACACTGCAAGGACCTTCTTTGACTTGGTGGAATGCTAAGGTTGCAACCATGGGTTTTGAGACTATGAACAAAATGCATTGGATTGAAATGAAGCAATTGATGACTGTAGAGTTTTGGTCGATAGAAGAACTTCAAAGAATGGAGTAGGAACTGTGGAACTTGAAGGTCAAGGATTGTTGCTCATACTCAGAGGTTTACGAGTTAGCTTTGATGTGTCCAAGAATGGTTGAACCGAAAAGAGTGAAAGTTGATACTTACATCCGGGGATTAACTGATAACATCAAGGGTGAAGTCACTTCTTCTAAGCCTGTTAACCTGAACGAAGCCGTACGCATGGCTCATAACTTGATGGAACAGAAATCCTAAGCTAGATATAAAAGAATTTTAGAAGGAAAGAAGCGAAAGTGGGAGAGCTTTCAAAGTAGGAATAGTATTGGTAAGGGCAATCATAAGGATAACTCATGCCAAACTTTGCAGAATAACCAAAAGCAAGGGAACGTGCGAGCTATGATTACTGCTCCTACTGATGGAAAAGTGTGTTCTAGATCACTTCCTTTATGTGAACGTTGTTTTACTAGCCATGTTGTCTCCCAATGTACAAATCGTGCCACCAAGATGTGGAAAGGTGGGCACAAGGCAATGTACTGCCAAGGTGAAGAATGTTGCCACAGGTGGAAAAATGCTCAGCCCAGTTCGACATGTTATGACATTTGGTGAGCAAGGACATACTAGTAACTGATTCCCAAAGAAGATTAGCAAGTAGGAAGTTGAGAAGATTTTGTGGCCGATCTTACGCTATTAAAGGATGCTGGAGTTCGTAAGGTCCTGAAATGAGGTTACTAGTACGTTTCTTCTGCTCAATAAACAACTATGCTTTCAATTTACTTTGATTCGGGTTACCGATAGGAGTTTTGTGGATACAAGATTAAAAGTTCCATGCTTAATATCGAACAAGTTTAAAATAGATAGCTAGTTATGAGGTAGAGTTTTGAAATGATGGAAGGGTCTTAGTACGAACATCAGTTTTGAAGGCTACACTTTAAACTTAGTGAACCGTATTTTTTGAAATTCGATCTTAAATGCCGATTGAGCTGGTACGATTGACTTCATAATCGTATGGGATTGGCATGTTAAGCAACGATGCCATTATCGTCTGTGGCAAAGAAAGTGTTAGTAAAACCTACGGAAACAAATGTTGATAGTTAAAGTGCAAGGGTGTGTCTCGACTAAAGGTCATATCTTATATTAAGGCTCATAAGTATGTCGAGCGAGGTTGTCATTTGTTTTTAGCACACATGACAGAGAAGAGATCGAAGGAGAAACGATTTGAAAGACGTGCCTGTAATCAGTGACTTATCCTGAGGTGTATCCTGAGGATTTGCCAGGTTGCCACCCCGAGGCAAGTAGAGTTCGAATTGATTAAAACGCAGGGTTACACCGTGATTGCACATGCACGTAAAGATTGGCAACCGTTTGTAGATGAGAGAGTTGTCGGTACAATTGCAAGAGCTTCTGGAGAAAGGATTTATTCGTCCGAGTTCATCACCCCGTAGGGGACACCAATGTTGTTTGGTTAAAGAAAAAGATGTGAGCTTTTAGAAATGTGTTTAGATTATCGCGAGTTGAACAAGTTGTCTGTCAAGAATCGTTATCCTCTCCTGAGAATCGACCATTTATTTGACCAACTGCAAGGTTCTAGCGTGTATTCTAAGATCGATCTGCGATCAGGATATCCACCAGCATGCATTAAAGAAGAGGACATTCCAATTACTGCATTTAGAACTCGGTTTGGACACTTTGAGTTCCAAGTGATGCCGCCTGGATTGATTAATGCGCCTGCTGTGTTTATGGACTTGATAAACCGAGTATGCAAGCTATATCTTGATAAGTTCGCAAAGTTTTCATCCGCTGATATTATTGGTTATTCCAAGGACGAAGAAAAGCACAGAAGGCATTTGAAGATTATTTTGGAGCTGCTTAAGAAAGAGAGATTGTACGCCAAGTTTTCAAAGTGTGATTTTTGGTTAGATTCTGTGCAATTTCTTGGTCATGTGATTGATCGTAGTGGTGTTCATGTCGATCCTGCCAAGATCGAAGCCATTAAGAATTGGGCTGCACCAATGACGCCAACGGAGGTGAGGCAATTTCTTGGATTGGTTGGTTACTATCGGAGGTTTATTGAAGGTTTTTCTTTGATTTCTAAGCCGCTGACTAAGTTGACTCAGAAAGATAAGAAATACGAGTGGGGAAAAGAAGAAGAAGAAGTTTTTCAGACATTGAAGCTAAAGTTGTGTAGTGCACCGATCTTAGCGTTGCCCGAAGGAACAGAAGATTTTGTGGTGTATTGTGATGCGTCACTTAAAGGTTATGGAGCCGTGTTGATGCAAAGAGAGAAGGTGATACCATATGCTTCTTGACAATTGAAGGTCCATTAAGAGAATTACGCTACTCACGATTTGGAGTTAGGAGCCGTTGTTTTCGCTCTTAGGTTATGGAGACATTATTTGTATGGGACGAAGTATGTGGTTTTCACCGATCATAAGATCCTACAATATATTTTGAATCAGAAAGAGCTGAACTTGAGACAACAGAGATGGATTGAGTTGTTAAGTGATTATGATTGTGAGATTCGGTATCATCCTGGAAAAGCGAATGTTGTGGCTGACGCCTTAAGTTGAAAGGAAAGGAATAAGCCATTACGTGTTCGAGCTATGATGATGACTGTTCACAATGATCTACCGAAGCAGATTCATGAAGCTCAAAAGGAAGCGATGAAAAGGAAGAATGTAAGGGCAGAGAATTTGGGGAGATTGATTAAGCAAATATTCGAGTTTCGCCTTGATGGAACACGTTGTTTTATAAATCGTGTTTGGTTGTCGCGGTTCGTGGATTGAGGGATTTGGTTATGCATGAATCGCATAAGTCCAAGTATTCTATCCATCCGGGATTGGACAAGATGTATCAAGATCTGAAGATGTTGTACTGGTGGCCGAATATGAAAGAGGATATTGCCACGTATGTAAGAAAATGTTTAACTTGTGCGAAGGTTAAAGTTGAGTATCAGAAACCGTCTGGATTGCTGCAACAACCTGAGATTCCAGTTTGGAAGTGGGAAAGGATTACTATGGATTTTGTGAGTGGACTGCCAAGAACGCCGAGTGGGTATGATACAATTTAGATTATTGTCGATCGACTGACCAAATCAGCTCATTTCCTACCAATGAAGAAAATAGATAACATGGAGAAGCTCACGCAACTATATTTGAAGGAAGTTATATGTAGGCATGGTGTTCCTGTTTTGATCATTTCAGATCGAGATAGCCATTTTACGTCGAGATTCTGGAAATCGCTTCAAAAAGCGTTGGGGACGAATTTGGATATGAGTACCGCTTACCCCCCTCAAACGGATGGTCAAAGTGAAAGGACTATACAAACGCTGAAAGATATGTTGCGTGTCTGTGTGATCGACTTTGGAAGTAGTTGGGATCGCCATCAACCATTGGTCGAGTTCTCATATAACAATAGTTATCATGCAAGTATTAAGGCTGCACCATATGAGGCTTTGTACGGGCGGAAATGTAGATCACCTATATCCTGGAGTGAGGTTGGGGATAACCAACTCACCGGTCCAGAATTGATCTGTGATACGACCGAGAAGATCGTCCAGATTAAGAACCATTTGTTAACTGTCAGTAGTCGCCAGAAAAGCTACGCAGATAGAAGAACTAAGCCGTTGGAATTTGAAGTCGGTGATATGGTACTACTCAAGGTATCGCCATGGAAGGGCGTTGTGCATTTTGGAAAGCGCGAAAAGTTAAGTCCACGTTACATTAGGCGATTCAAGATTCTAGCTAGAGTTGGCCCTGTAGCTTATACGTTGGAGTTACCTGAAGAATTGAAGGGGATTAATAGTACTTTTCATGTCTCGAATCTTAAGAAATGTCTAGCGAAAGGCGATATTGTTGTTCGATGGATGAGATTCAACTTGATGATAAGTTGCATATGACTGAAGAGCCAATAGAAGTTGTTGATAGAGAGGTTAAGTGACTTAAGCAAAGTCGGATACCTATTGTTAAAGTTTGTTGGAATTCGCTAAGAGGTCCAGAATTTACTTGGGAACGTGAGGATCAGATCAAGAAAAAGTACCCTCATCTCTTTACAAGTAAGGACGAAGCAAGGAAAGCGGATAAGTCAAGCTGAGCACCGAGATGACGCTCCCTAAAGGAGGGGAGAATGTAACAACCTGAGTTTCAGGTCAACGTCTATCCCGAGTTAAGATAATTATTTTTGCTACGTAAATATTTATAGTCGTTTATGCTATATAAGGTTTGATGAGAATTTCCTTTTATAAGGCAATTTCAATCCGTGATTGGGTTTCTATTTGTTTTTAGTGTCTAAGAAAGTAAGAAAAATTTATTTTGTTGTTCCGAGAGTGTAAATATGTCATTTTAGTATTTTACGATGTTTCCCCGAGTTTTTGTAAAAACCGTGTTTAAAGGTCGTGTTTTACGAGGTTTAACGATTTATTAAACGTTTTAAATAAAAATTAGTGGGACGGATTTAAAATATTTATTAACGTGGTGTGACCCGAGTCTTTGGCCGATTTTAAATAAAAGAAATAATGCTTTTTTATTAGTTTTGAAAGACTAATGAGAAGGAAGGGTTAAAAGTGCCAAAATGCCAAACTTCAATTCTATAAATAGAACCATCCTCACACTTATAACTTTTTTTTATCAAAATTTGTCTTCCTCCCCTTTTCTCTCTAGTGTTCGACCGACCACAAGGAAGAGACCACCACCACCACTTCATTTCTGACATGCAATTAAATCCGTTTATACCATTTTAATCCTTGTTTCAAGAGCTACAAATCCCACTATAGAAACCTCACATTCATTAAGTTTTGAAAAAGTTAGATTTTGGGTCAAGTTCTAGTGATTTTGAGTATAAGGGTGTGTTCAAAGTGGTTAGATTGTTGTTATTAGCAAGTTGGTTGATTGAAAAGGTTCGGTTTGTTTGGTTTGTGTACTCATTCGTACGGTTCAACAAGGGGGAAACCATAGTCGAGTTTTGTTCTAGCTTTGTGAGTATTTTAATTGTGTTTTTGCTTTGATTAATTAGATTGTTATTGCATGTATATGATTATTGCTAGATGATTCAAGTGCGGAAAATATCGAAAGCGTGTATTGTGATTGACTAAGTTTTGATGGTTTTGGTATAATTACATAGACTAGTTAAGCGTATTTTGATAGTCGGATTATGTCAAAAAAGTCGTTTTCATGGGTTTTGGGTTGACTTTGTTTGACCAGAAAGTTTGACTTGACCGTGGCATGTCGAGAAATTTTTGAAATTTGTTTTAGGCTTTTGAAAATGATAAAGGATGTTCTAAGGTCCGTTTTGATATAAGGTGGGCCTTGTAACTCCTAAAAACGAACGTTTTACGACCGAGTCAAGTTTGGGTATTTTTGGGGTAAAAAGTCAACTACGAAGTTTGACTTTTGAAAGTCAAACTTACGTAAACTTTTGAATAAAGTCTATAATAAGAAAGGGGTTCGTAATGTTAGTTAAATTGTAACGAAATATGAAGTTCGGATTATATTATCCTTACTTTCGGTAACTTTCTAAAAATAAAACTTTATGCAAAATGTGGTAATATTGTTAAGTGTGACAAGATGAAATGTTTTGCGTCGCACTTGGAGATTTTAGTATATGTTGAATATATGTATATAATAATATATAATATATATATATTATATATATATATATATATATATATATATATATATATGCAAGTATGCAATATATGATTTAATATACTTTTAGTCACGTACCGCTATATATGTACTATATAGGTCGCGGTTAAGACGTGAAGTTACTTGCGCTTGATTGATTTGGATCTTTGCTTAAGGTGAGTTCATAGCCTCACATTTAAATCTTTTAATTGTTTTAAAACCCGCGAGGGGGATACATGTTTGTTTTATAAAATCGAACACATATGATTTTATGGTATGCTGGACCCGATTACGAGATTGTTTCTGCATAAGTTGCTATTGTCGAAGTCCCTTATTTCATGAATCGTTAATTGCCTTGCGAGGTGAACGCTAATGCATTAAATAGATCTATTGGGTTTGACAACCTTGTCTGGGGTATGAATCCGTCGGTGATCACCCTAATACGGACATTTTGTATTTAGAAAGTAGTAGGTATATGACAATAATACCTTGTTTTGGGGCACACTAACATATGAAATGCCATATGTATTGTTAACGTTCGGTGTCATGAGCTTAATGCGTGTAAGAAAAGAAGTTGCTATACATTGCATCCGTTGCTTTGTTTTCCCGAGAACTAATTATGTGTTCAAAGATGATTGTTATTAATTATTTTAAACTCTATGAATTTTACTCAACTTTGATGTTGACGTTTTAAACATGTTTTATCCCAGGTAACCAAGGATGAAGGCAACGATGGCGTGGAGGTGTCGTGCATGTGATGGATTTATGGAAAGACTACTTGTGTGTTCCGGTCTTTCAAAAACTATGTCTAAAGTTGTGTTAAAACAATGTCTTTTATTTGAAACAATTGTCTTTCAATGTTGTAATAGACGGTGGTTGCGATTCTGTGGGGACCAACGCATTTTAACTCTGATTAATAATGGAACACATGTTTGTTAAAACGTCTCATTTGGGTCGTTTTCTATTATCTTAGTGAATGGTGCTATTTAGTAACGCTCAATTGCTAATTCCGCTGCGCAATCTAATGTACGTTGGGTGGGTCCAACATTTGTTAAAAGCCTTATGAAGAAATGTATTGCCTAGTTGTCACAGATGCTTACAGTAGGTTTACATGGGTTTTATTTCTAGCTTCTAAGGATGAGACTAGTGGCATTCTTAAGTCATTTATAAATGGGATAGAGAATCTAGTAGATCACAAGGTTAAGGTGATTAGATGTGATAATGGGACTGAATTCAAAAAGAGAATGAATCAGTTTTGTGAGAGAATGGGTATTTTTGAGACAATTTAGTGTAAATATAACTCCTCAAAATATTGGAGTTATTGAGAGAGAATAGGACATATTGATGGTGCTAGAACTATGCTAGCTGATTCTAAGTTGCCAACTACTTTTTGGGCAGAAGCAGTTAATACTGCTTGCTATGTGCAAAATAGAGTGTTAGTAGTTAAGCCTCATAACAAGACCCCATATGAACTTTTTCATGGTAGAACACCATCTTTAAGTTTTATGAGACCATTTGGGTGTCCTATTACCATTCTTAATACCATAGATTACTTAGGAAAATTTAATGGTAAGGCTGATAAAGGTTTCTTTGTTGGATACTCTTTGAATAGTAAAGCCTTTAGAGTATTCAATAGTAGAACAAGGATAGTGGAAGAAAACTTGCATATTAGGTTTAGTGAGAGTACACCTAATGTTGTAGGTAGTGGACCAGATTGGCTATTTGATATTGATGCACTAACAAGAACAATGAATTATGAGCCAATTGTTGCAGGTACACAGTCTAATGGTTTTGTAGGTACAAAAGCAAGTGATAATGCAGGTCAAGCTAGAAAGGAGACATAACCTGTCAAAAATTACATTTTGCTACCATTATGGACAGCTAATCCACCATATTCTCAAGATCCAAAGAGTTATCATGATGATGGATCCAAACCTTCAAGTGATGATGAAAAAAAGGTTGATGAAGATCCACGAAAA
This sequence comes from Tanacetum coccineum, assembly GCA_026074375.1. Classification (NCBI taxonomy): domain Eukaryota; kingdom Viridiplantae; phylum Streptophyta; class Magnoliopsida; order Asterales; family Asteraceae; genus Tanacetum; species Tanacetum coccineum. Next base: position 6,815 of record BQNB010001511.1, on the reverse strand, counting down.
GATAGTAAATGTAAAGATCAAGAGAAAGAAGATAATGTTAACAACACTAACAATGTTATTTACTTGACACAATGAGGTTAATGCTGTTGGTGGAAAACAAGCATTGAACTTCCATTTGATCCAAATATGCCTGCTTTGGAAGATTATAACATATTTGACTTCTCAAGAGATGATGAAGATGATGGTGCAGTGGCTAACATGAACAATACCTATTAATCGATTATGGAGCACAAAGTTCAATATCTGCTATATTTCTATGGGATATGACCCCAACGTTGACTTCCTGAGTCAATCACTTTAATTGGTTTTGAGATGCGATTATAAATATAGGGGTTTATTCTCATTACTACTTATTACATCCATTGCACACAACCAAAACACAATAACATAAATCCATAACTCAATTACCCAAAAAAAAACCTAAAACCCTAAATCTATTAATTAAAATATTAAACCAAAAACATACCTTTGATTAACCCAAAAAAGAAGAGTATTATTATTAAAGTTTTGATCTCTTATAAATGAACTGCCGGCCATATTTTTTTGGTCGTTAATGACGTATAGTAGGCATACCAAGCCTCCGGGCTTGGGCCATACTATCACTTGGGCTTTTGGGCCCAACTTAGCAGTCATGGGCCAAAACTAAACCCAATCCTGCATGGTCACGACTCGGACACAGCAAAACGGACGCGGACCTAACTATAGGATACTTCCGTCAAGGGAAAGCACACGCGTCCGTACACACGGTTATTACAGAACCTTGCCCGACAAGGGACTCACTCTGGCCACTAACTAAACAAACAAAATATTAGGAAACCCTAATATTTTGTTCGCTTATAAAAAGGGACCTTCTGACACAATGAACAGAACGATTTTCGCACTCTACATACACATACTTTCTCTCTCTACATGTTTACTTACTTTCACGCCAGAGTCTAACCGTGGGGTTCGTCCCTACGGTAAGACTAACTGTTTATTTGATTGTGCAGGAAATCATCACTTCTCTTGCTCTAGTACAAGATCTAATGCTCAAATCATTCAGGAACTCGACCCGACGTATGATTTGAGTCCTATTCTAAACCCTACACTTATTTTGTACTAACAAGTGGCGCCATCCGTGGGACCGCAACGTAACCACGTTTTCTAAAATACTCATCATGAGCACTCACGAACAACACACCCCAACCGTTCCCACGTTCGCCGTACGGAACATTGGGGGAAGAAGTGGCCCGCAAGGTCTCGAAGAGCCTACGCCTGACGAGGTCCTAAGAGAATTGTGCGACAAAAACTACCACCAACTCTTGCCACTCATTGCCGAAAAGATGCAAAAAGAAAAAGAGCAGCAAGATAAGCTTAATGCGGTAAAGGCACGCCTACTCTACGGCAACGAGACCGGAAAAAATCAAAGAAATCATGAAGAGTCGCATTACTCCGAATCCAAGACGCCAACCGCCAGAACAGAGCCAAAAAGGAGGCATGGAAATAGGCGCTCCCGAAGCCCGTCACCGGTTGCCAGTGTCTTCAAAAGACTCAAACAAAACAGACCTCCTTCACCTAGGCCCAGGCCGCGGAAGGAGGGTGGTGTGTTCAATAGGTTAGGAGGAAAAGAACGAAGTGCATCTGCACGTTCTGACAGCCGCCATCAGGGTTCCCACGAAAAGGAAATCGAGGTGCAACCAAGGAAGCATCATCATAGGGGCACGTCGTCCCGGGAAACTGGCGGACATTCGGAGAGTGAAGACAGTGAGGGAGGTCACTGGAAGTCCAAATCAAGAAGACACAGGTCAAACACCTACGAAGATGATCTCTCTCAGCCTTGGACGTGTGAGGAAAGAAACCCTTTCACACCTCGTATCCGGCATTTCAATTTCCCAAGGACAAGGATGCCCACTAATACAATGCTAATCTCTAATACTTCTAGTTTTTGTTCTCTGTATATTCTGTATATCTCATTCTAATGCCTTCCTAGAGATCCTTTTATAAACATAAGGATAACTCTAGTAGTTGTACAGTCCTTATATGACATAAACACTAATCAATACTAATCACTAAAATAACTGTTACAAGATAATTACTAACATAACCGTTTAAATAATAATCCTTTAAGATTCCTTTATCCACGGCAGTACTTTGACTTTTCCATACTAAGCAGGCAGTACTTCGATCTTCAACTTAGCAGTACTTTGACCTTGTACTTAGCAGTACTTTGACCTTCTGTCTTGTATGTCCCAACAATCCTCCCCTAACTTGAATTCTACTTGCTTGACTTCAAGTTTCTTGATGGTTGGACACCTTGTTCAGCATCAATACAAGTCTTCAATCTTCTAGACATAATCTTCTAAGTAATATCTTGTATACAATCTGTTTGACTATCTTGAAATGAAAATCTCTTGTCAGAAACACTTCTTTAACACTTCTTTGTCTTTGCATCAAACAGATTGTTCTTCAATCAGCAACAGGTCTTCTCTCATCAGCAACATAAATGGTTTTTATGAGCCTTTACCAAGTAGCCATTCACTCTTGGGCTAGTCAGTTCTTTGGTACCTAGAAAAGGTAATAATCCATGGTGAACTGAAAACCACTTCAACACTCAGAACATGAATCATAGTGTGTTGAATACTATATGACTTTTGGTAAGTCATTACAACCATGAACGGATTTGATAAGTCTTAACCTGTAGCCGTTTGCTCAGGACTAGCCAACTCTCAGTAATAAAACATTGGTGAGTTGAAGACCATATAGTTTTGAGCAAACTATTAAAGCTATTAACGGATTTGAGTTCTCTTTACCAAAAGCCGTTTGCTTTGGAGTAGCCAATATTTCAGTATAATACCATGGTGTATTGATCACCATACAATTTTTGGTAAATTGTCAACCATCAACAGATTTGAGATGTCTTTACCAAAACTGTTTGATTTGGACTAGCCAATTCTTATGTTTGTAAGACATGGTGAATTGATTACCATTTGCTGTGTGGTGGTTAACCAACACTCAATCCCTTAAAACAGTTTTATATTCAAACATTTGTGCCTTAAATCTTTTTGCACACTCAAATCTTCAAAATATTTCAAAAACAACCTTTTAACTAACAGTACTTTCAACAAGGTACTGTTTGTTTTAAACTAGCAGTACTTTAAATAAGGTACTGCTTGTTCACAGTTAAATCTTTTTATCAAAACAAAATATATTACTTTCAAAGAAAATTTTGATAAATCATACCAGTTGTTTAAGAATTGTCACCATCTTCAGTTGTCCACAAAATGAACAGATGTATCAATGTAATGGCTATCTCACTCTCATCTTCAACTTCCATTCCATGATCCAGCATCCTGATCATCAACTCTCTAGATAGAGGATATCTTCTTTCAGCCAGCATGTGAATTGTTGTACCATCCTCTAACTCTAGTGTATGCACTCCTGAAGATTCATTAAGTCTCCATCTTATGATTTCCCAATCTTCTTGATTCTTCCAGAAGTCATCATCACTTGTTTCAGGTGTCTCCCAAATGGTTGTAAGATCACCTAGAAGTACCAAACCTAAACCAGTTGGAGGGATGTGCTCATAATAGTCTTGTACAACCCGATATAGGTGATATAAATCCTGTCTATCCAAGATATGCAGTATCTCCCACAAAGTATTGAATGCTCTAAAATGATTATTTGCCCTAAAGATTATGAGATACTCTCCATCAGGTGAGTCAATGACTTTGAACTCTGTAATCACGGAGATTGCTTCTAGTGACTCTCTATCTTGTACATTCTGCTCAAAGTCTACAATCCTAAGATAGTTTCTAATCTCATCAATTGTTTCTGTCCTCAACTTAAACTTCTTTGATGGCTGTTCTTCAGAAATTGTAGCTTTTCTCTTCCTTAAGAGTCTCTTTGCATTTCTTTCCTGCAACATTTGCTTTTCTTTCTCTGAGCCCATTGGAATAAAATCTTTGAAGGAGTCTTTGATGGATTCTTGAACTTTGTCATACAGTTCCTTCATCTGTGGATACCTAAGTTTTTGCAGATTCTTGTATCCTTGACCTTTTAAGAAGTTCATCATTTGATTCCTTTCTTGAGCAAGAGAAGTAGGTTTCTTCAAAATAGTCTTTGGCTTTGCTTTCTTCAATTCTTCCAACCTTTTTCTTTCTTCTTCTGCATCCCATTCAGCTTGAATCTTTCTAGCAACCTCCTCATCATTTGTAGTTTCCAAGGCTCTGATTTGTTGAAGAGTTAATTTCTTCTTTTTGGGCTCTTCAACCAATATCCCTTTGCCTTTATCTTTTGGGTCAGAAGCTTGAGTTGGTTGTTGAGGTTGAGATTGTATGGGACCAGGAATGCTTAAACCTCTTGGCCTACTGATATTGAGAGAGATATCAGCAAGAACTTCATCAATTTTGAACTGTTCTTCAGGCTCTACATCTTGAGTTTGACGAATTGGGCTTGAAGGACCTGCTTCATCATCGAAATTTAGGGTCCTTGGAGTAACAGTACTTTGCCTAGCAGTACTTTGAATCTCTTCCAAATCCAACTCTTCAGTATCCCCACTTTTTATATTAGAAGCATCCTTTTCTTCTTCAATAGCGACCTGTTCTGTTTCATCACTCTTTCTTTCTAATGCTTCTGTTTCATCACTTTTTCTTTCAAAGTCAGGAGTAATAGCAGCATTTTTATCAACAATATCTTCAAAGAGAAAATCTGCTGTATTATCTTCTTGAACATGGTGCTCTTCAGACAAAGTACCTTCATCCTTATTCCTCCCCAGTTTGACTGAAGACACTTTCTTCTTATGCTTCTTCCTTTGCCTCTTTCTTCTTTTCTTAAGATTCTGACTTTCTACCCATAAAGCGTGATGTTTGACCACTGGCTGTACGAATTTGGACAGTTTCTTGAGTTTGGCCTTCAGCTTATGAATCTGTTTGGCTTGAGAAAGAGTTTGCTTCTTGAGCCTCCGAACTTCCCTGTTTAATGCATAGAGATCCAAAAGTCCCTCATCTCCTCCAGATGTTTGAGACGCATCTGTGGGAGTATAATCATGGGGAGATTTTGGAATATCATTAGTACCCTGAGATGCAGCAGTACCTTGAGGACTACTATCTTGAGCAGCACTTTGAGTAGGGGTACCTTGAGCATCCCTTGGAGAATTTTCAGCCTGAGAATGAGTGCTCTCACTTTGTGCTTCCTCTGCTGCTAATGCTGTAACTACCTCTAACATGGGTGGAGTCAAAGGTGTAATCCTACCTGAGAACTTAGGACTATTCTTTCGCATAAAGGTAAAGACCTTAGAGGGAAGAGTAACTGATGGTAGAAAATTCGTAGGTCTGGTTACTCCCTCTAATTGTTTGTTCAAAAACAGTTGAATGAATCTAGGATACATAATAAAAGGTGTACCATTGGAAATATGTCCTAGCATTCCATTCATAATCATCAAAGAGAAATTGAACTTTTGGTTTGTGGCTAATCCTACTAGAGCAGATGCGATGTTAGTCCCAAATTGTTCCCATGATGTACTCTTAGGACTGAGACAGTGAAGTAATACATGAACTAAATACTTCCACTGAGGGCTAAATAAAGGTTTAGAGAAAGTAAGTTGTGCTAAATTACCCTCATAGCCTATATCTCTGAGAGAGTCCCAAATAACCTGCTTTGGAAAACAATCAACACCATTTGCATCATCAAAAAGTAGATCAGCCCGAATGGTTTCTTCAGAAATCAAAATCCGTTTGCCAGCAACCATGGCGCGAATATGAGATACTTCATTGATCACTCTGAGAGAAGCGGTAGCCCAAAATTGTTGAAGCCACGGACCGATTAGATCAGGATCAACTAACAACGAGTAGTTAATGGAGCATCCAGCAAGATAATCAATGATTTGATGAAAATCGGCATTATGTTCAGTCTTCTCCACACAAGCAATCATGTTGTGTTTGTTACAAGTGCGAATATTTGCCATTGGATATGAAATTGATGTGCGTCGGAGGTTGTAATTAAAAATTTGTGAATGAAAAGAGATAAAATGAGAGAAAAATGCAATTCAGTTGAGTATTTATAGGTTGCGTTGGATAACTATAAAGTTACCGTTGTAAATACGTTTTTAGCGCAAAAACGTATGGTTGACCGTTGACCGAACGTTGGAACAGTACTTTAGTTGTCTAAGCAGTACTTTCTAAGACGAGCAGTACTTTGAGTTGGCTAAGCAGTACTTTCAACACAAAAAGATTTACAACTCAAATTTGTTCAACCACAACCCTGCAATCTTGCAAAATATCTCTTCAAATCATCAAAACTCTGAACAATCATTCATATCCTCCCCTCAAAAGAAGCGATAGAGCTTCCAAAGATCCTTTCTAATCAAAACAATACTTCACTTGTACACCAGTACTTTACATGTGATCCTCCCCTCAAATGTAGCTATGGGTTCATCATCCCAATTGTTACCACCAAAAAGTTAAATCTTGCCAAGTCAAAGCCTTTGGTGAGTAAATCTACTACATTGTCATCAGTATGAACCTTGACCACATTAATGAGCCTCTGCTCATAACAATCTCGAATAAAGTGATGGCGAATCTGAATATGTTTGGTCTTGGAGTGAAAAACAGGATTCTTTACAATGCATATGGTACTCTCATTATCTATATGGATTTCAGTATTCATGAAGTTAAATCCATAATCAAGTAGTTGATTTTGCATCCAAAGTACCTGAGCACAACAACTTGCAGCTGCTACATATTCTGCTTCCGTAGAGGAGATAGGATAAGACACTCCTTGTCAGTGAAGAGGACATTGTGCATCTTGTCACAGATTTGAGAAACAGATAAGAGATTGAA
>BQNB010001510.1:105549-133875 GCA_026074375.1 Tanacetum coccineum | reverse complement strand
AGAGCTCGTTTCGAATAGATAGTTTTTCATATATTGCACATTAAAATTGGATTTAAAACGACCAAGTTATAGCCAAATAAAACTTGAAACATTTTTCGACAAAACCAAGTGAATAGTGTGCTGATGTGAATAGTAAAATGAGTTTTCAGACATTTTTGGACTTTCAAAACACTAGCAAAACATATAGTAACACATACCTATTGATTAGTATCATTTAAAGACGCCGTTAGCATATTTAGGGAAAAGCGATAAAGTTACTAAAAGTAGTAAGTTTGGTAAGAATTTAGCGAAACGGACATAGAAGTTAAGCGATCAAGGCTCGTTAGTGCGTGTTGAATTATGGAAACTTAACAAATGTAGGGGACGGTATTAACGTCCCGAAACTAAAAACTTTCCTAAAATAGAAACTTTCTAAAAATAGTAATTTTTTGTTAAACGCCGAAACTTAACGAAGAACTATATGATTTCATTTCATCATGTTTTGTCAAACAAACTAAAGCAAACACGCATGGATGTATTTTGGTGATGAAGATATTATGCATTTCTTGGCATACTTTCCGTGTTTCTAAGATGCGTTATTATTCTAGGTTGCGGCTAGATTTCTATATCATCTTTTTTCTTGCGTGCATTATCATTTGCTCATCTTGCTAAGGTGAGTTCATAGCCCCATGTTTTACTACTTTTTCTTTACTATTTTGGCGTGAGAAACATTGCTTGTTTTAAACTATGGACATAGTTACTTTATGTTTCCTTTTCCTAATTACGTGTTGCCTAAGTCGCGAATAGACCACTAATGCCTGAATTATCATGAACCGTCAATTGCTTGACCGACTGTACTGGTTAAGTGAGTGTGAGTATTGTAAATAGATCTATTGGGAGTAATTATCCCTATCCGGGTAAGTAACGCTTACTAGATTCGGAGGTCTCGAACAAACGGATATATACCATGTCAGAATGTCAATAAGTGATCTTGGTCAGATACCTTTAGGGCGTGGAATATTACTTTGCATATAAAATACTTCCTTTTAAATTGAGCTTCGGTGTCATGAGCTTAGTGCAATAGTAAATACATTCTTTTTATGTGAAGTTGTATCTGTTATAACTGTCATGTGCGTACTGTGAACTTGTGGTCCACTTTTAATATAAATTCAAACCTATGAATTCACTCAACTTTATGTTGACCATTTTAGCATGTTTTTCTCATGTGTTTAGTTGTGGATGTCTTTGCTTGCTATTTGGTGTCGCTATGCATTGGGCCGATTTTCAAGAAATGCTATTATCTACTGTTTAAACATCGTTGTCTATTTCTAAAACTTTTATTCGCTTCTGCATATTATCTTTAAACTTAAGTCAAACTTTAACTATTTTAATTAATGCAACGATGTTGGATTTTTAAATGTACCCTTAGTGGTCGTTCTTTGTATCTTGTATGATGTGTATTATGACGTCACGCCCCTGGACACGTGTATTCTGACCAGGCCCCATTTAGGGATGTGACACAATATGTTTGTTGGGTGTTTTGTTGGTTGTTAATGTTGACGAACAAGGTGAAAATGTGAAAATTGTGAAAGAAAAGTGAAAGACTCGACATTGTGATGACTTAACAACACTTGAAGATTGAATATCTTCTTTATGTTCTTCACTTTCCACTATTTATAGGAAAAAATATTAATTTTTTATTTGGGCGGTCCCTTTAATTATACAAGGGCGGTCTCCTTAATTATGCCGGCCCTTAATTAATTAAGGGGGCCGCCCATTTTTCAGACGCTCTATTTTTTGTCCTATTGTGGGGAAGGTTTTTCTAGAACTTTCTATCCATTTTTGGGTAGAAAATTTGAATTCAAAATATTTATTTTGAATAAAACATTTCTTATAAATACAAAAATGTTTTGTATATGTTTTTTTAAAATGTTTGTCCCATTTTATAAAAAAATGTAAGGTTTGGAAAAATAAAAAATTTCTTTGATCATTCAACAAATTAAAGTTTGTTTGTTCATACCTTTAGTGATTTACGTCGGGTGCGAACTTAAATTTGTTGTTGAAGAAAACATGAGACGTCGAAAGATGTTGACGTATGAATTGATGATTTGTGATTACGAGTAACTTAAGCACTTTACGTTATGTGTTATAAGTTACATGTTTGTCATCACCAAAACATGAAGAGAATGTATAGATTAAATATCGTAATGTAATATTTCTACCAACAATCTTCCCCTTTTTGATGATGACAAAAAATGTAAACTATAACTCATAGTAAAAATGGTAAAAGTTATTGTTTACTATTCTTCTCCCCTTTGTTCGAAAACAAAAAGGTGGACTTCCTAGAGAGACTTTTACTTCAACTTCGCTCTTCAAGTCAAAGAGGGAGCTTGGCTCTCTAAGTGAAGTCTTTATTCTATCAATCCTTTTTAATCAATGACATCCCTTGAAGATTGACTCAAGCTGATCCATGGATCAAATTAGTTGCAAACTCGTAACCTACATCAATGGTTAGTTTCGTGTAAAAATATATATATAGAGATCAAATACACATATCAAGAAATGTGTAGATATCTTAAATGGTTGCAAATGTAACGGATTGAACATTTGCAAATGCTCCCCCTTGGTGTATGCTCCCCCTTGATTGAGGCACCAAGAAATCGAGTAACGGAAAAGTGCTACAAAACAAAGTTAGTAGAAAAATGCACACATATATAATGATGATATATATATATATATATATATATATATATATATATATATAGATATATATGCAAGACATTTAGTGGGGAACAAATCATGTATGCTTTAGGTATATGCACTCTAAAGTGTGGCACTAAAGACAACAACCTAAATAAAGAAACTGATGAATGCTTAAGACATGGAAATGTTTAGGAACCAATGATAAGATTCGACTTACACATGCTTAAGGACTAAGACTTGACCAACAAGTCTTATTATGAGAATGACTCCTTTCAAGATGTCATATGGATAAGAAGTATTAACATATGATGATTGTGGGTTTGAATAGACTAAGTGTTGTATTGAAAGATTCCTAAATCCTCAAGTTTCTTTGTTAAGCATTATGTATGCTTTTCATGTTTGGGGTGTTTAAGGATAAACATTATCGTAAGACTTTAGGTCGAACTAAATGTTGATGATAAGGATGATTGGTTGAGGAAACATAAACAAAGAAGGATGAGCGTGAATGGAAAAGGAAGGTGTTGACTATAGGCTTGTTGGGTGTTTTGTTGGTTGTTAATGTTGATGAACAAAGGTGAAAATGTAAAAATGGTGGAAGAAAAGTAAAAGGCACGACATTGTGATGACTCAACAACACTTCAAGGTTGAATATCTCTATATGTTATTTCTTGCTCAAACGCGGAATGAACAATTGTGAACGACCCGACATTGTGTTGACTCAACAACACTTGAAGGTTGAATATCTTCTTTGTGTTCTTTACTTGCTCAAAAGCGGAAATGAACAAATGAAAGGCAAGCTTAATTGATGACTCACAACACTTTGAAGATTTACAAAACAAATAAAAACATTCGCCACAATCACCTGTCAGAGAATAGATCCTAGTCCACCCTAGAGTAGTATATGTATCTAGTGCCCTGCGCCAGCCCCGAGACACAATAACTCAAACCTAAATTAAACGTCAATTAGATCGTATATATTCACTAGATCCACATGAGCAAGGCACATCCAAGTCTCTAGAGATGATCAGTGGAATCTCAGATGTACTGAAGGGCCTCCACTGTGTGACTGCTCTGATTTCTAGATACGCTAAACTTCTCACTCTGATATTTGACTCCCATTCCATGAGGCTAGCATACTATCGATATTCTAATCGAATCGTGCAAATGGGATAAGAGAAGCAGCACGTCTACCATTACATGTATTCGAAATTCGACTTCCGTAGCTTAGCGGTATATATCTGACTAGCCTTATACCAATGAAGACGTGTCAACAACTATCACACCATTTATACTAACAATCCACACCACTGTAACTTCACCCCATACTCCCTCCTTCACCACTGTACTTAGTGTGTCTTTGTCTGCAAGCGAAGACATTAGAGAACTGCCGATTGGAGCTACGTAGGAAGTCTGATAGCTAGCTAGGTCTGACTGACTGAATGTTACGATAGTTATCAGACCTTTGCGTAACCGCGCTAGTCTCGCGGGGCTGTCACAGTCACCGATAGCACCTCGCAGCTACGACCAACCCAAAGTGAGAGCCAGTCAGAGGGAACGTACGTGTATTGTCTTGTTTTATTTGACACCGATGCTTTGTCGAGGTGTATGGCATCAGAAGTATAGCGATATGAGTAGTGTCAACCTTTTCCCCACATTCTCCAAGTATGTGTCAGTTTACCGCTGCGCAAGTCATCTACTCAGGAGAGAACATCAAGCATAGGTCACCGTATGTCGTACGTCTGTTCACTAGATAGAGAGACCGATAGATGATTCGACGTGTTTACATCTCAGGCAAAACCTATCTTGCTGATCCGATCGCTGTGAGCGCTTCCACTCGCATCCTTCTCAAAATGCGTGCAGTCACATGCCCACGCAATCGATAACCATGTGGAATAAAAGAAATCAGGTAAAACGGAGTAAAGTAACCACAATGGCAAAGCCGATGTGTGAGCTTGGACATGACATGTAGGATGACGCGGTATAGACATACACGATGAACTTCATCAGCCGAAGTTATGTAGCTCTTCTCGAGTTATTACGAATGTTTTATAGAACAATCACAAGACGAGTTACTGCGGTTTTTGGTTGTCTTTAAGGTGGTAGCAGAAATGTGGATGGAAGATTTTAACCATCTATATAATAATAGAGGCGTGATAAAGGTTTTTGTGAAATGACTTAGACATGAACAATGAGTGACATTTTAATTTGCATTTCGCGAATTAAAAATGCATAAACATTTCAGGATGAATGATTAAAGTTGTTTTCGAGATTTATCTGAATGTTTCTAATAGTAAACTTGACTATTAAAATAAGCAATGACATGTTTATGATATTTGTTTTCATTCGTTCATTCTAGACCCTAGGACTTAAAAAGGTTTACGTTGTGTGTTTAGTGAGGTGCGTGCGATGTTTGTCTCGACGAAACTTTTTTGATGAAGATATTTCCTTTTGGACATTGTCGCGGGAGGAAGTGATGACAAATTTATGAGAGTTTTTTTCTATCCTAAGATCGTGGAATAATGTTCCATTCCTCATTGTGTATGAGGTGACATGGACGATAAACCATCTTGACATTCCCTAAGGGAATGGAAAAGATAACGGACGTGAAAGTATTAGATTAAGGTCGTGCATATTAAAGTTGCTATGGAATCACTTATGTTAGAAACTCGTAAGACCTCTTGTCACGCGAGGTTGATGTAAGCTTTTAGATTTATGGAAAGAGCATGTTAACATGTGTCGTTAAAAGGACTTTGATGATGAACTTTCGGATATGACTCTTAACGTTTGCGAATCGAAAGTTAAAGATACTTGAATATTTTTGGATGAAATATTTAAAGTTATCAAACCTACTTGGTGGAGTGTTAGACATGTTAGCATTTAGCATTTAGTCTGAGCATGTGTCATTTAGATAAATAAGAAATCTTTTATTAAAATTGCTAGAAAAGATAAATTCTTTATAGTGGGGGACATGCATTTAAACTCTAGCAATTAAACATTGAGCTCAAGATCACAGAAGACATATAATTACATTAAATGTGAACAAGTAATCATCTTGAAACAATTTAAAGCACTATGTGAGGTGCATTGTGTTCTAGATTGACTAAGGAAAGAGCCTAATTTCACCGCTGCTTAGTGTTTTCTGATACTCTAATGATATACAAAGTCTATCGATGTAGACTATCATTAGGCATATTTAGGAAGAGCCATTTAATCAAATTAGAGAATGAATATGAGACTATCACTAGTGGTGCTCAATTCAGGCTAAACATGACCATTTTTACGGGTTATACACCGAACACAACTTCACTCTTAGAAGCAATTCAACCGTTAGGTCAAATTGAATTTCTAGTGGCAAAGATTCTCCAGTAGTCATTCTCATGTTAGACAAAATAGAGTTCTTATATTTGCCTAATGAAGTGTAGAAAAGATAGAATTTGTATTATCTTTTCATAGAGGGCCTAACATGACTCAACTAACATACATTAATTCCGGTTTGCATAATCCTAATAAAGATGTGTAGATAAGCGTAAGCAAGATGTTTTAATCTTTTGTTCAAGATCGATAGGTTGTTTGGTTTCGATTACATATTGCTTGATTTAATGGAAGTCTTATACTTAGTCATCTTACATGTGCAGTTGTCACATGTGATATTTAACGCGTTTGGTTTTTCAAAAGCCAAGAGATGTGCTTATTTGTGACAATGACAAATATGTTATATTGAGAGTGTTTTAAGAATTCTCCACTTCATGTCATGTGAAATGAATCTCATCAATATTATTTATCTTAATTGAGTTTGTGATTCTTTAATGATAAATGATTGAAAAGAGACATATTTTTTTTAAACAAATATGCTTTTCTAAAATTATTATTCTTATCAATGTTGTATATCATAATTAAATAAATGTATTTTTACTTGTTTATGCATTGATACATATTTTGATAGGTTATTTTTCAATTCTAATAACTTATATTTTTCAAATTATATGTAGCGTATTTTCTTGTAACACAACCATTTATGCTATGAAGAAAATAAGATGCATAGGATATATATTATCCTTTATCAATCGTTTAATACGATAAGTCCATAAAATCTTTAAACATAATGTTTCCCAAAACATCATGTTATCTTAGGTGAATAAACAAGAATATTATTTTTATTAGTTAAAAGTGAATTTTAGCTATGAGTTGTGTTTTTATGTTGTATGAGCAAAGTTTACATATATTGTTATTTTGCTCGTGTTTGGTTTTTCAGAAATAACACATTTACCAATTGCATTGCAATGTAAATTGCTTGAATATTTCGGACGAAACATCCAAGTCGTCAATCCTACTTCATTGTGTATTTTATGCATGTATTGAAAAAATTAGTATAATATTTGAAACACAACCATTGGACAAGTAGACTCAATATAGCATCATCAACACAAGTGTGAGTTATGATCCGATGCATATTCTTTTCATCTAGAAAAAAGGATGTAATTATTTTCATATCAATCAAGTGTGACTGAGTTATGTAGATCCAAGATGATATCTTTTGTTATGTTTTGATATAATCTTGAAACTAAACAAATAAGAATCTGATTTTATGTCCATACACGAAAACTTGTCAATTAGATTCAATAAAGATATCAATCATAATTTGAATAATGAATTGATATATTCTCGAAATCTTACGTGACCCTCACGAACACTCATTTAAAAGAAATAGATAAATATTTAAATAGCGTGTTCCATTAATCCCAAGATTAGTTGTAAGGTGAGGTTGATGAATAATGATAAGTTAATTTCTTATTCCAAGATTGTCGTAAATTTTACTTGTGCGAATAACTATTTGTTGTTATGTGTAATATACATAGTTTTTGACATTTTATGAGTATATAAATTAGTTTCTAACCATTTTTATACAACACACATCTTTTGTAAAATACTATATGTTAAAAAAATATAATTATGAGTGTATGTTAGAACCATGCAAGCACAAGCATTTTCTTTTTCTTAGTTACTAATTTATTAATACAATCTTTTTTTTTGTTTAACCAACTCAAGGTCAAACAAATCAGGTTGTTGAAAATATTTAAACGTGTTATTGAAAATAGATTAAATCGTTAGAAATATTTAGGTAACTAGTTTTAACACATTTAATAATATACTTGACAAGTTATTGAACTCTTATTCCAAAGTATATTTCCATACTCGAAAAGATTTACAAGATGTTTATGTAACATTTGTAAATTAAATGATCTATGCCTATTGATAAGTGTAGAATACACATATCCATTAATACCTAAAATAACCCAATTAAACCCAAAACAGACCAAAAATAGCAAAAATATGCATGTATTTATGTTTTGTGTGTGCAGGTACGGATAAATCAAAAATCACAAGAAAACAGTCAAAAAACGGGCAAGCACGGACACGAGAATCAGAAGAATACAAAAAGAAGCCAAAGAATCAAGGCCGAAGCCAGAAAAGTCAAGCCTCAGTCAAATCCAGTCAAAGAAAAGTCAATCATTGGTCAACAAAAGTCAACAAGTCCCACAATATTCTATTTTAGCCCTCAAAGTTTCACAAAAAAACAAAAATAGCCCCTCACCTCTAATTGGGCCTTACCCGGATCTAATAAACCCATTACTAGCCCACTTCCTTATTAAATAAACCACAAGGACTAATTTTGCAATTGTCAAAAGTTATTTATAACTAGAAAAAGGGAAAAAGAAAGACAAGGGCCATTTGTGTCATTCTCCAAAAGTCAAATGACTTTTAACCGTTTTCAGTTATAAAGAAAGGGTGCCAAAAGTTACTATTCATCCATCGTCCCCTCTTTCACCCCCATGATAAAACAAAGGGCAAATGAGAATTAATGGGCAAGGAAGTCAATTTAAGAGCTCACAAGCACAATGGCAGGGTCAAAGAGGTCAAATCAATAGTCTTCATTAGCTCTCAAGCCAAGAGGCCACGTCATCAATGGAAGAAGCACAAATAGTGGTGGGTTTTTGTACTAAATCATTCAGAAAAGAAGCACAAGTGAGCCTCAAACGGATTGCCACGTTGGCAATCCGTGTGAGGTCACTTATTGATCCAACGGCTAAAAATCTTTGATCCAATGATTGGGAAATGAATGGCAGAGATTGAAGGATTGGAGAGCAAGGCAAGAGGGCTAGAATCTTCTTTGTTTAGCTATAAATAGCTCTCACTCTTCTCACACGCACTATCTAGTTTTACAAGTAGCTTTTAATTTAGTTGTAGCTTAAATTTCAAATTCTTAGCTTAATGATGTTTTAATCTTGTAATTTTCCTTTAAAAGTATTGTAAGCAAGTTTTCTTTTAATGAAATTCAGTTTTTCTTAATCTCTCCCAATTTCTTTTTCATAAGCTCTCTTAACTAAGCTAAATTCTCTCAATAAGCTCTTAATAAGCTCTTTCAGTCTATAAGCTGAAATAGAGCTTAATCAATTCAGAATTAAGCCTTACTAAACCTTAAACCAGTCTAAATTACATTTATCATGGATCTTATTGGAATTGAGCTTTTGGAAGGGGATCTTAACTTGGAAGAGATCCCAAGGACTTATACCCTAGCTTATTAATAAGCTAGGGAGCTTGTAGCTGCTCTTAATTGAGATCTCTTGTTTAGCTAGAGGAGTTTGTAAGTCTCTCTTTTATTTCCTTTTATTCTAGCTTTAAATAGTGATCTCATTGCTTTCTATATTTAGATATGCTTATTTGCTTATTAAGTTTGCTTATTGTTGCTTATTTGTGTTTAATTTAGCTAATTAGTCACAATTGTTCATCTGTTTTTGCTTTTCATAACTTAGATCATAGTTTTATATAATCAGTCATTTAAGCTTTAAAAAAACCAAAAATAGTAGAGAATAGCTTAATCTTAGATTATAGCTTAATACTGTTGTTGATTCATGTTTGTTAGGGTAGATTTAAGCTAGTTCTTATCTGGTAGTTAATGCTTGTTCATTAGATTGCACCTTAAAAGCTTTTCTCAAATCTGTCATAGCCTGAAAGGGGTGTTTGGCATAAGCTAAATTGACCAATAAAAGTCAAATGAATTTGTGCAAAATACTTTAGTCAGCTGAGTTTTAATAAGAGATAAAGTTTTAAAGAGATTTGAGTTCTTAGTTTTTAGTCTAAATGAATTTATGGCTTAATATGCATGTTCCTGCACCAGGGTATCTTAGAGCTTAAAATTAGTTAGCTTATTTCTGTCCTAGGCTCTCTAGGCTTAAAGAGTAAGTAAATTTAGTTTGGTCACACTCAATAGAGTGTGACAAGTGTAGTTGTATCATCAAGAGTGCCTGCACTTTTGGTCTTTGTTTGTGCAAAGTGCATCAGCAGTACTAAGTTACTTAGTACTGCTGATCCTTAAGCCCCAAATTAAGTCAGCAAAATTAGGGTTTAATAGCTCATCTTTTAGTATTTTCTAGTCTAGTTATAGCTTAATATAGATTAGGATTTAAATTTCATTTTTCTAGCTTATTATCCTAGCTTAATTCTGCTGTCAAAAGTCATTCAAATTCATAAAAAGCCAAAAAAACAGTAGGGTAGTAATTCAGCTTATTAATTTTTGAATCTTAGCTTAAGGTGGTAGAATTTATAGCTTATTTAGATAGATTATAAGTAGTTTAATCAGTCCTCAAAGTTTTAGAGTCTAGTTTAGCTTTTTAAGGTTTTTAGCTCATTTGAATTTTGTGCTACTTTGGCTTATTTCCTGAGTATGCTTCTTTCATCTTCACTTTTAGTTGTTTTCTAGTATTGCAAGATTAGATTTCTTTTCATTTTTAGATTAAGCACCTCATAAGCTTCTTAGGACACTTTTCCTTTTCCATTTTGAGCTTAATTTGAGCTTATTATAGCTATTAAAGTAAGAATAAGCCCAAACACCTAGTCACTGTAACAACAGCTTTAATAAGCTGTTTTAGAGCTTATTATTTAGTTTTAGCTTATGTCCCGTTTGTTAAAGTAGCTTATTTTAATGTCCTTATTAAGTTCTAGTATTTAGTTTTTTAAAAAAAGTAAAAAAAAAAGTTCAAAAAGGGGTTGCCACCACCCTCGAACCCATGACCTCTCAGTTATAACACCAACGCCTTAACCAGTTTGCTACAACTACATTAGCTCATCCGTCATAGTTTCTTTCTTTTAAATACTTATAAACGTTTTCATTTTCCTTTTTATTAAAAAGCCGTAGCTTAATAAGCTCGTTTGGGAGCTTATCGTTTAGACAAATTAGAATTGTTCTTATTTTTTCTTGTTTCCGTTGAAGCTTATAGACTTTTCCTGAATTTTTCCAGATTTTTCTATCTTTATTTTATTTTTTAAATCATTTTTCGAAGATTTAAAATTTTAAAATACATAAAATAAAATACAAAAAGCTTCAAAAAAATACAAAAAAAAGTTTTAGTTTTTTATAAAAAATAGCTTTAGTTTTTACATCCGAAAAATCATTTTACCACTTTTAGATCTTAAATTTTCATTTTTGAGCTTTTATTTTAAAATTGAAAAATAGAATTTAATAATAAAAATAGTTTAAAATAGTTTTCTTTGCTTTTATGATATTTTAGTGTTTTCTAAGCTTAAAAATCATTTTTCCAAATTTTTAGTACTGAATTTGCTATTTTCTAGGATTTAATTAGATTAAAATAGTTTTTAATTCAAAATTAAAATCAAAAAAAATCAAAAAAATGTTTTTTTCTTTTCCCCTAAAATTTTCTTTTGTCCTAACTTAGGTTTAGAATTTTAGTTTATATTTTTAGGGGTTGAATTTAGTTTACTTGCTTAATTGTCACGTTTTATTTGTTTCCCGTATTTGTTTAATTGTTTAAATTGCTTTTATTTAGTAGATATAGATTATCAAAAATATATTTGCTTTATTCAAATCAGAATCTAAGCTTAAACGAGGTTTCAATTTCACTAGTCGTTGGGGAAACGACCTGGGTGATCATACTTACCCGGTTAAATATACATATTATATATTATATTATATATAATTGAGAGTGAATTTTATCAAGGGTAACTTGGTAATTTTCTTAATTACTCTTAGGATTATATTATATTATGATATATTTTATAGTATATAGAACTGCAATCAACGTAATATCTTATAAATACGTATATCAATCATGAATGCATCTAGTTCAACCAACTAATGCATAATTAGTGTATGTATGTCCCGTGAAAACCCCTTTGTATGAATGCAATGTTTGAAAACGGTTATAGTCCAGCAAAAACATTTGACCTGGTTCTCTATAACCTTGGCTCTTGATACCAATCTGTAACACCCCCAAATTGGGTCGCAGCAGAATAAGGGTCCGGGGCGTGTTACTTCTCAGATCAATAACACAAGATAATATAAGAACGACCAAAAAGTCGTTTAAAACTGATACATTGGATTTAATAAAGTATGTGTTACAAAAGCCCGAAGCTTTACTTGTTTACTTGTTATTATTACAAAGATTTCCAGCCCATAACAGATATACAAAATGTAATGCGACTAAATCTTTAATGCATGAATGCATGACTTCAAAATATAAACACCAATGTATCCTTCGCACCGCGTGCTTAATGACCTCGCTGAAAAACATTGCATATAAAACTCAAGTTGGAATTTCATAGGTTCTACTGTAAATGTATATGCAAGGACGACGAAGACCGATCTCCCCGTGATAATGCAATAATGCAACATCACAAAATGTAATTACGTTTTCCTTATTCTCATTGAACACCGAAGCTCGACATAAAATGAATACAATATTAAATATTCCTACATTGCCCGTGAACAAGTTCAAAAAACCCCGTCACATCCAAAATCCGAACATGACATACGATCGTTTCCATGATAGCTAGCACCCGAACGGTGAAGTTCAATCCCAAATAGATCTATCTATAATCATTCGCGCTCACATTTCAGTAATTGACAGTTCATGATTCATGGGCACATTTATAAATACGCCTTTAGCAAAAATGACATAACTTTGTCGTTTTAAGTCCGTTTCTCACGTTTCTTACGCCCACGCTTTCGTATTAAGATGAGTGATCATAATATTGCATTTTTAAGTTTCCGAGATTCTGTTGTGAATAGTGTTATAAACTGTTCATTACAGATTACACTATTAACGCAAAACCCGTAAATTTCGTACTTATTCGTACAGCTCCGTTTTTTAGCGATTCTTTCGAAACACGTTCTCGAATTAAAAGATTTATACATATTATTGATGTTTTACAAAGTATAAGTTACTAGCCATGAATAGTAAATTTTTTATAAAATTTTGTTTTAATTATAGTCATTTAGGCTCGTAAACTCTGTAAACTAGTGTATCTTCTTCGTTTATTAATCCGTTTCGATTTTCTATCCTTGTTGGAATCCTTAATGAGATTACTAACTTTATAAAACCTAATATGCGCTATCAAATTCGAACAAAACAGAAAGTTTGAAGTTTTTGTGATTACTGGCCTGTTTAGCTTTATTTTTTTGTACCATTAAGCATCAACAAAAAAAACCATATCACAAACTACGTTTACAACAATTATATCTTATGAATACATTATATAAAGTCCATTTGGTCCATGCTTTGCTCAAAGTGCCAAGATAATAAGATAAAATACACCATTTTCACTTGTAAACCTCATAATTTAACAATAATAAAACCCTAATTTGTTCATATACATGTTCATACTTAACCCAAGGGTGCAGAAGTTAAATTTCATTTATCATCCATAAATTAAGCATCCATATGACATGTAAATAAGTTCATAAAACATTGATAATAAGTAAAAATTCATTTTACATATTCAAAAGTATCTTAGATGGTGATTTAACTAAGTAGAACATATGAACACATATAATCATGAAAATGAAAAGATAAAGGTTTGAAGAGGACCTTATGATGAACAATGATGATAGAAAACACAATCTAAACCCTTGTCTAGATTAAAAACCAAAGCTAGCACACTTGAAAACCCTAATTTCCTTATAAAACCCTAATTTCCTTTTCTTGCTTCCTTGCTTGCAAATGCTTAACCAAGTCTTGGATCCTTCTTAGAATACCTTAAATATGATGTGTGTATGCTTGTATAATGATAGAAAATCAAACTATGGATTTGGTTTGATTGGTGTTTTGAGCCATGGGTTTGTAAGAGTGACAAAGGGAGTGTTTTTATGATTTTCTTGTAAAGAAGTAAAGAGTATGAGTTCTTAGCTCACACATGCATGCATATATATACTACTTGGTGATCATATGAGATATTCTTTAATGTCTAGTTGATCATATGAAAGGTGGCAAGGATTGGAAGACATGAGAACAAGATAGGGCTTATTAGGGATAAGAATGGCTAGTCATGAGTTCAAGTTGCATGCAAGATATTTTATGAAGATATTTGTGAAGGTTTATTGGTCTTATCTTGGCTTCCTAGTCATATGTACACGTTCATATTCTAGGGGAGGGTTTAGAAATATCTTTTGATCTTTTACTTAGTGTATAAATGTATTATTTGAAATATAATGTAGTATAGATTTAATAGAATGTATAACTTGCACATAGTAGAGTTTGATTTGAATTATTTCATGAGGAATATGTATAAAGTGATAAATATTTGAAGTTTTTAATAAACTTTAAGTATTGGGTACAAGTTTTGGGTATTTGATGAAGCGTAGATAAGTTAACGTGTTTCCGGGAAGGCCTAAACGTACTTTATCGTGAAACGTAACCACTTAACGTAACCAATAAAAATAAAATGTGCAATGTTAATAATTATCCTCTAAATAATCATATAACACTTTCTTGATGTAAACATTTAATCGTTTAATGCCCGTTTACATTGAATGATCATTTTTAGTTTACACGATTCCACTTAACGGTTACGATTTAAAGCAAACGCGTAAAACCCTAAAAATAAATAGTGGATTACATAATGTCGTACAATGACCTAAAACACGAGGTGTTATATATAGGGTTTTAGGGAAGTGTTATGGTCTTGGTCTCAGAAAGAATGGAACATCCCATGGAATTAAGGAACATGTTTTTCCAAGTTTGAAATATCTTTGGTCTTCACTACCTATAATCGGATGTATATATGTATATGTAAGATATTATATTGAATCTTTTGGTATTGGGTATAAAAGTGAGTATTTGTTGAAGCGTAGAAAAGTTTTGGTGCTTCCGGGTATGCCTAAATGTATTTATTGCGAAACATAAACGTTTTACGCAACCAATAAAAATAAAATATAAAAAATGTATTATTACTTTCGTGAAAATAATATATTGCTTGCTTGACGAAAGCTTTAATTCGTTTGGTGTCCGTTTACGTTAATTGTTGATTTTTAGTTTACGCGATTTTACTATATAATAAGAATTAAAAGTAAACGCGTACGAGAAAAAAAATAATTAGTAAAATAGATGACGTCGTAATGACCTGAAAATACGGAACGTTACAGTCTCCTCCGGTTAGAAGAGCCTTGTCCTCAAGGCTCAGGTTGCAACACCTGAAGAAGGTACGAATTCGGGGAAGAGATTCGGATATTTCTTCCGGAATTAGTCTTCACGTTCCCAAGTATACTCAGCTCCTTGCCGAGAGTTCTAACATACCTTGACCAATGGGATTCTTCTTCGCTTTAGCTTTTTCACATCTCGTTCGACTATCTCAATAGGCTTTTCGACAAAACGCAGATTTTCATCAATCTCGATTTCATCCAAAGGCACTTGAACATCTGGTTCCGCCAAACATTTCTTGAGATTCGACACATGAAACGTGTCGTGAACACAACACAGCTCCTGGGGTAACTTTAGTCGATAAGCTACCGGTCCAACACGCTTTACTATTTCAAACGGTCCCACATACCGTGGTGTCAGCTTTCCTTTCTTACCAAATCGTACCACTCCTTTCCACGGAGATACCTTAAGTAACACTCGGTCTCCAACTTTGAATTCAAGAGGCTTACGCCTCTTATCAGCATAGATTTTCCGGCGACTTCTTGCCGTTTTCAACCTTTCCTTAATCTGAAAAATCTTTTCTGTCGTTTCTTGCATAATTTCTGTCTAATAAGCTAACTTTCTCCCACTTCAGTCCATATCACGGGGGATCTACACTTCCGCCCGTACAGAGCCTCGAATGGCGCGCACTTAATGCTCGCGTGGTAACTGTTATTATAAGAAAACTCAACCAACGGAAGATGAGTATCCCAACTGCCACCAAAATCCATAACACAAGCTCGTAACATATCTTCCAGTGTCTGAATGGTACGCTCACTCTGACCATCGGTCTCAGGGTGGTAAGCCGTACTCATGTGTAGTTTTGTACCCAACGCTTCCTGAAGAGCTTGCCATAAGTGTGACGCGAATCGACCATCACGGTCTGAAATGATTGACACCGGCACACCATGTCTTGCTACGATCTCGTTGATATAAATTCTTGCTAGCTTCTCTGTTTTGTAATCTTCACGAATGGGTAAAAAGTGAGCCGACTTGGTCAATCTATCTACAATGACCCAAATCGCATCATACCCACCGCTGCTTCTAGGCAACTTTGTGACTAAGTCCATTGTTATCTTCTCCCATTTCCACTCAGGAATTTCCGGTTGTTGAAGTAATCCTGAGGGTTTCTGATGTTCGGCTTTAATCTTAGAGCACGTAAGACACCTGCTAACGTACTCAGCAATGTCTCTCTTCATACCAGGCCACCAATACAAGTCTCTCAGATCATGATACATCTTATCCGCACCCGGATGTATTGAATATCTAGAAGTATGAGCTTCATCCATGATCAGTTTCCTTACACCACCAACTGATGGAATCCAGATACGATCAAAGAAGTAAATTCCACCATCATCTCGTCGTTCAAAGTGTTTTTCCAGTCCTCTTAGCCATTCAGCTGGAGCTTTGAGATCCTTGGAAGCTTCGCCCTGTGCTTCCAAAATCTTAGTCTTAAGTCCAGAATGAATAGTAATACTCATAGCACGTACTCGCCTTGGCTTGAGCCTTTCTTTTCTACTCAAGGCATCTGCCACCACATTTGCCTTGCCCGGGTGGTATTTGATCTCACATTCGTAGTCACTGAGCAGCTCGATCCACCGCCTTTGGCGCATATTCAAATCTTTCTGGTCAAATATGTACTGGAGACTCTTGTGGTCAGTGTAGATAACACTTTTTGTCCCATAAAGATAATGTCTCCATATTTTAAGGGCGAACACCACTGCACCCAATTCCAGGTCGTGGGTGGTATAATTTTTCTCATGCTTCTTTAACTGTCTTGACGCATACGCTATCACTTTGCCCCGCTGCATCAGCACGCACCCAAAACCTTGTTTCGATGCATCACAATAGACCACAAAGTCGTCTGGTCCATCGGGGAGTGATAACACTAGAGCATTACATAGCTTCTCCTTTAGAATGCGGAAAGCTTCATCTTGTTCCTCGCCCCACACATATGTCTTATTCTTTTGAGTCAACAGGGTGAGGGGCTTGGCGATCTTGGAGAAATTCTCAATAAATCTCCAGTAATAACCTGCCAATCCTAAGAATGAACGACTTTCAGTTGACGATTCAGGAGTCTTCCAGTTCTTGACCGACTCAACCTTGATAGGATCCACGTGGATACCGTCACGATTGACCACATGTCCTAGGAACTGGACTTCCTGTAACCAAAATTCGCACTTTTGAAAATGGGCATACAACTTCGCCTTTCTTGAGTAAGTCTAGAATCGCGTCAGTGACTTCATGCTCTTTTTTCGGACGTTGAAGTAGATTAAGTTGTCCCAATGAACATAAGTACGAATTTTTGTCTAAAATACGCTTTGCAAGACACTGTTTTTCATTTAAGTCCGTAAATAGTGCTGGCGCGTTGTCAGCCAAATGGCAGACTGTGAACTCAAAATCCTCTATATTAGTCTAAACGCGGTCTTCGATATATCTTCCTCTCCGACTCTCCGACGGATGATATCCTAAGCAAGAATCTCTTTGAGAAACAACACAACACCTTGTAAATGATCAAACAATTATCAATCTGGGAAGAGGATAACGGTTCTTTTAAGGCAAACTTATTAATTCCCTGTAGTCAATACACATTCTCATCGCACCATCTTTCTTCTTAACAAAAAGCACGGGTGCTCCCCATGGTGAGTGACTAGGTCGAATGAAGCCCTTTTCTTGAAGCTCTTTTAGTTGGTTCGACAACTCTAGCATCTCTGACGGAGCTAATCGGTATGGCGATTTAACAACTGGCGACGCACCTGGAATCAGATCAATGCGGAATTCTATCTCTCGCACAGG
This sequence comes from Tanacetum coccineum, assembly GCA_026074375.1. NCBI lineage: Eukaryota > Viridiplantae > Streptophyta > Magnoliopsida > Asterales > Asteraceae > Tanacetum > Tanacetum coccineum. The sequence continues at coordinate 115,927 of BQNB010001510.1, read as the reverse complement.
AGGTAATCCTGACAGATCATCTGGAAATACCTCAGGGAAGTCTCGGACAACTCGAATGTCATCAAACTTCTTTTCATCAGCCTTGATACACGCAAGTGATCCAGGATTCTTTTCCGGCCTCTCGCCTTGGACTTCAAGAAACTCGCCATTCGGAAGAGGAATACGGACAATCTTTTCATAACAATCTATGACAGCTCGGTGGTATGACAACCAATCCATACCAACAATGACATCAAAACTTCCTAGTCGGGTCGGGAGTAGGTCAATTTTGAACACGTGATTAAGCAAGACTAAGGTGCAACTACGTAAAACAGTGTTGGTACTAACCACCTTTCCATCTGCTAACTCTACTTCATAACTAGTATTTAAAGCGGTTGGGGCAATATCAATAAAAGGTGTAAACGCAGAAGATACAAAACTTTCTAAGCACCAGAATCAAGAGGGATACAAGCGTAGTGATCATTAAGAAGAAACGTACCCGTGACCACATTTGGATTTTGCTGCGGATTTTCAACCACCACGTAAGCTCTCGCACGAGCTCCCTCATTATGCTGGTTCCCTGCCTTAGGACACTTGTTCTTAAGATGTCCTTTCTCACCACACCCATAACACGTCGCATTCTGCAGGAAATCATTACATGCACCTGGAAGTATAACTCTACAATCCTTCTCCAGATGACCAGTTCTTTGGCACTTCTGACACTTTGGAGGGCAAGCGCCACTAATGGTGAAAGTTGCAATGGTTGCACTTTGGTAGATTCCCAACATAACCTCTATTCTTAGTTAGGGCTGCATCATAGGCCCTGGCAGTTTCCTGCCTCTTGTTTTGTTGTTGGTGATAGTTGTTGTTTCGGTTGCTGTTGTTGTTGTTGTTGTTGTTGTTGTTGTTGTTGTTGTTGTTGGGGTTATTGTTGTTGTTGTTGGTGTTTCTTTGGTGATCTTCCCATTTTCTTTTGTTGCTTTCACCAATTCTAGTAGCCTTACCCTGAACTGCTTGCTCAACCAGTTCACGGGCCATGTTGATGGCATCATGCAGAGTTGCAGGCTTAGAAGAAGTGATGTTTCCTTTGATTCTTTCAGGAAACCCACGAGTGTACCTTTTAATCTTCTTCTTTTCAGTGGGCACCAATTCAGGACACATCAAGGCCAACTCATGGAAACGATTGTTGTATGCCTCAATGTCGTCTCCTTTCAGAGTCAAAGTCTAGAGCGCGTCTCCATCCTTTGGATTTCAGTTGCTGGCAATATCCGTAGTCATCATCGTCTTGAATTCAGTCCATGGAATATGGTTAGCATTGACGAGCCCTAGAGTGTGCACGTTCCCATTCCACCATGTTAACGCACGACCCTCGAAAGTACTAGCAGCAAACATAACCTTATCTTCTTCAGCACACTTGCAAGTTTCAAACACTTGCTCCACTTTCTCTATCCAACGCCTTAACCCAACAACACCCTCCGTTCCATTAAAAGAGTGAGGCTTTCCATTCAGAAAAGTCTTGTGCGACAACCGTGGACATTCATAGTTCCTCCAGCATTCCTATGGTTTCCTCCTGAACTTCCAGCATAATCTATATTAGCCCTAGACTTTTCGTATTTATTTTTCAATGGCTTTGGCCACACGCTTTTCCACTATCTTCCTAACAGATTTCTTCTTAAATCTCCTGGGCGGCATGATTCTGGCAACACAAGTACACAATTCGTTGAGAATTTGTAAAGGTATGCAGAGTCATGGCACATGGTAAATAATGGAGAATGATATAAATAATCATAAATTAATCAGGATAGTCGATATTTATATAATTGATCGATAGAAATAGATATTGATATGTCAAAAGATAGACGTAAGAGATCGAATTTAAACCAAGTATTATATATCTAAGATTATATATAATGCAATAATGACAATCGGAAAAGTAAGTAAGGATCAGGGAATACGCGCGCGTGGATATCGGATAGCGATGAAGGATTCTGTATTTAAAAATGAAAGAAAAGAAAACCTTTAAACTTTGTGGTTATAGACTAGGTTTTGAAAATGACCCAGTTCCCTATAACCTTGGCTCTGGTACCATCTGTAACACCCCCAAAATCAGGTAGCAGCGGAATGGTAACAATGGGGTGCTACGTCAAAGTACAACAATCAAGATATAGGAAACGACCTTAAATGGACGTTTTAAGATAAGATTTCATTCGATGCCATAGCAAAATATCAGAGTTCATACATTAGGTCCCATATGTTTTAAAAGTCATAAACATTTCCACATGCGTTTTTAATTAAACAAAAGCTTCATACTACCAAAAGGTGACTTAAGTTTTTATAGATAAAAGTTGCATCGAATTTAAATAAACACAGAATCCATCTTCATTGATATCCATCACGGCTCCCATCCAAGCTTATACCTTAGGACCTGAAATTAAACATGCTAAAAGTCAACACAAAGGTTGAGTGAATCCATAGGTTTGTCGGTAAAAGAGTGGACCACAAGATTTAAGTAATAGTAGACCATGAATCATATTCAGTAGTCCAAAAACAGGTATTATTGCACTAAGCTCATGACACCGAACCTTAACACGTAATAAGTAATCGTAATATATGCCCCACGCAGTAAAAAGGATGATGCCAAACAACCAACGTATTATTCAAATGTTAAATGCACCATGAGTCAACTTGTGACCCCAAAGAAAGGTGGGGATTGTCAGTCCCGATAGATCTATCCACAACACTCGCGCTTACTAATATAGCAACTCACGGTTCATGATAAAAGGGGACTTAGTGGCAAGGGTACTTAGGCAATAATATGATCACAAAATAGCATACAGTTTTAAAACACTTGTGTCTGTAGTAAAACAAGCATGTAATTCCACCCCGTAGAGTTTGTAAAACAAGTAGATAGAAATGGGGCTATGAACTCACCTCGAGTTATTGATAATCCAAATACAACAGAAAATGCGTCACGGAAATGACGGAATGCAACCTAATCCAATATAGGTCGTATAAGTACTAATCACATTGGATAACTACTACCATGTATAATTCTATATAGCTAATCACCATCTAATTGTTTTAGTGAAATCATATTTATAAGGTTAAAACGTTTATAATTATACCTTTAGTAAAAATGACATAACTTTTACGTTTCAAGTTCGTTTCTTGCGTTTCTTATGTTCACACTTTCGTATTAAGACGAGTTATCAAAATTTGACATTTTCATATTCTTAGTCCTCTGATGAACAGTGACTTTACTGTTTATACCAGTTATAAACTTATTTTTATAGTTTTAGTTATCGTAAAACCCATAAATGGCGTATCTTATTCGTTATAGCTCCATTTTTAGCGTTTCTTTCGAGCACGTTCTCGCAAATGAAAGTCCTATCTATTTATGAGGTTTAAAAAAATAAATGTTTCTGTCATGAACAGTTACTTTTTATAAAAATGGTTTTATATAAGTATTTTTATACATTTGAAGTATATAAACTCGCGTAATTCATAACTTCTATGGTTTTAATTGAAAATTTACGATTCTTATTGTTTTGGAATCCTAAAAATATGTTTGATTTAATAAAAATACCAAACCTTCTGTTTGTAGAGTTTTTATAACAAGTTTTTTTTAATTCTTTTATAACACCGTTTATTATCGTAAAACTCGTAAACTACGTATCTTTTTCGTTATAAATCGGTTTTTCAAGTTCCTTATATGCCCGGAATCGTATTGAGATGTAGTATTTTATAAAAATATAAAATAAATATGTTTTTATTCGTGTTTTTGACAGAAAGTTTAGAAGTCTTTCTTGAATCCATATTTAAACTTTGTCTTTATACTTTTCAACTTTGTAAATTACCACAAGTCCTTTATACCATATATATTATATGTCTTACATATAATAAAGTCCATTAGTCCATATATTGTCCACATGTCCAAGTTAACAAGTCCATAATAACACTTATAAACCATAACTTCCTTAAGCACACTTTAATCACTAGTTTATACATATCCTTTTTATACATAAACCAAAAGTGTACAAGACTTATACATCTATTTTAACATAATATTAACATCCATATATCATGTGAAAAAGTTTATCAAAGCATGATTATAAGTAAAAATCCATTTTATATGTTAAAACATTTCCTAAATGGTGATTAAATATATAGAACTCATATATGCATAAAATGATAAATGTAAAGACATAAAGGGTTTTAGTTAACCTTAATATGATGTAATATGATAACCAACACAATCTAAACCCTTGTTTAGATTATAAACCCAAGCTTGCAAGATCTTGAAACCTTAAACCCTAATCTTCCATTTTTCTTGCTTAACACTTGTAAAGACTTAACCAAGCCTTCAAATCTTCTTAGGACATCTTAGATATATAGTAGGAATGTGTGTAAATGTGATAAGTAAAATTTGGTATGGATTTGGTGTTGGTTTGTTGTTTGCCGTGAGCTAGGGGGAAGGAGGAGGAGTTTTTGTGTTTTACACCTTTAAAATGAGAAGTGTGTGTGTATTTCACTTGCAAAGTCCTTAAATACCCTAATGACTAGTCAAAGACAAGATGAGGGTTTCATGGAGGTCTTTGGTCTTTGTCTTAAAAAGAAAGGATCATCCCATGGAATTAAGGAACATGTTTTTCCAAGTTTGAAATATCTTTGGTCTTCACTATCTATAATCGGATGTATATATGTATATGTAAGATATTATGTTGAATTTTTGGGTATTGGGTATAAAAGTGGGTATTTGTTGAAGCGTAGAAAAGTTTTGGTGCTTTCGGGTATGCCTAAATGTATTTAATTACGAAACTTAAACGTTTTACGCAACCAATAAAAATAAAATATAAAAAGTTTATTATTACTTTTGTAAAAATAATATATTGCTTGCTTGACGAAAGCTTTAATTCGTTTGGTGTCTGTTTACGTTAATTGTTGATTTTTAGTTTATGCGATTTTACTATATAATAAGAATTAAATGTAAACGCGTACGAGAGAAAAAAAATAATTAGCAAAATAGATGACGTCGTAAATGACCTGAAAATACAGAATGTTACAGTCTCCTCCGGTTAGAAGAGCCTTGTCCTCAAGGCTCAGGTTGCAACACTTGAGGAGGTACGGGTTCAGAGAAAAGATTCAGATATTTCTTCCAGAATTGGTCTTCACGTTCCCAAGTATACTCAGCTCCTTGCCGAGAGTTCCAACGTACTTTGACCAATGGGATTCTTCTTTGCTTTAGCTTCTTCACATCCCGCTCCACGATCTCAATAGGTTCTTCGACAAATCACAGATTTTCATCAATCTCGATCTCATCCAAAGGCACTTGAACATCAGACGCAGGCAAATATTTCTTAAGATTTGACACATGAAACGTGTCGTGAACACAGCTCAGTTCCTGGGGTAATTTCAACCGATAAGCTACTGGTCCAACACACTCTACTATTTCAAACGGTCCCACATACCGTGGTGCTAGCTTTCCTTTCTTACCAAATCGTACCACTCCGTTCCGTGGAGATACCTTTAGTAACACTCGGTCTCCAAATTTGAATTCAAGAGGCTTACGCCTCTTATCAGCATAGCTTTTCTGGCGACTTCTTACCGTTTTCAACCTTTCCTTAATCTGAAAAATCTTTTCTGTCGTTTCTTGCAAAATTTCTGGTCCAATAAGATGACTTTCTCCCACTTCAGTCCATATCATGGGGGATCTACACTTCCGCCCACACAGAGCCTCGAATGGCACACACATAATGCTCGCGTGGTAACTGTTATTATAAGAAAACTCAACCAACGGAAGATGAGTATCCCAACTGCCACCAAAATCCATAACACAAGCTCGTAACATATCTTCCAGTGTCTGAATGGTACGCTCACTCTGACCATAGGTCTCAGGGTGGTAAGCCGTACTCATGTGTAGTTTTGTACCCAACGCTTCCTGAAGAGCTTGCCATAAATGTGACGCGAATCGACCATCACGGTCTGAAATGATTGACACCGACACACCATGTCTTGCTACGATCTCGTTGATATAAATTCTTGCTAGCTTCTTTATTTTGTAATCTTCACGAATGGGTAAAAAGTGAACCGACTTGGTCAATCTATCTACAATGACCTAAATCGCATCATACCCACAGCTGCTTCTAGGCAACTTTGTGACTAAGTCCATTGTTATCTTCTCCCATTTCCACTCAGGAATTTCTGGTTGTTGAAGTAATCCTGAGGGTTTTTTATGTCCGGCTTTAATCTTAGAGCACGTAAGACACCTGCTAACATACTCAACAATGTCTCTCTTCATACCAGGCCACCAATACAAGTCTCTCAGGTCATAGTACATCTTATCTGCACCCGGATGTATTGAATATCTAGAAGTATGAGCTTCATCCATAATCAATAACTTAAGCTTTTCTCTAGGCTAGGTTTAGGCGGGAAACTCAATAAAGCTTTAAGGCGGGACAAAAGGTTATTTAAGTTAAAGCATGTACCAAGTAGGAAGTTGGTAAAAGTAGTAAATAGTTGGCAGAACTGTTCACTAAAGTATGGACGGGGAGTTTCCAAGAATGAACGTGCATTAAATACCTCATACGTCCTCCACTAGATTCTTGGCACGTTGCAACTACCACCACTAAGGACGCAACCTCGTATTAATACAAATAGAGAACGTTGTAAGGAGTAAATGCGATCGCTTTTATTGTTTTATTTATTATAGCCATTTACTCCTTTGTCGAACTTACAAGGTAGACCTTTGATCTACTCAGCTGGTTTATATAAGTTCGCTTGTAAACTTGATACTCTATCAAGTTTACTTGTTCAAAGGGTAATCTTACATTGTCATTCAACTTGTGCGATCCATAGCACACTTTAATACTTTGATTCTTATCAATAAAGCATTACACGATTGAAAAGTTATTACTTGTGTTATTTACATTAGATAAGTGTTATATTTCATATAGACATGTAAATTGGGACTTTCATAGTATCACCATCTCTTCTTCCAATATCCATTCATACACCAATTCCGCATATCAGAACAAAAATACGTTTATGACTATTACCACCGCTTCTGCCTTGAATAGTGATACACGTTGGTCTGTTGCCTTTCAAACCGTGTTTGTGGTGCAAGTGTTCAAAGTAATTTGGCATCTGCTTCTAAGACCACCGCTTCCAGCAACCGAGCACCTTAAGTTGATGACTCAGGTTTAGCATCCGCTTGGGCTGGACAAACAAACATGTTGATATGTTTAGATGTTAGCCTACGTGCTGCAGTCCAGCACCCCGCTGCGAAGCGCAGGCTGAAATCCTCGTTTTATAGTGTTATGTGATTGCGTATATTCTATGATTAAGAAATAGTTTAATGACTTTCAATCTCTACGATCAGGATTTGATTCTAGATTGCTTTCGTCTTTGTAAGATCGATATTGTAAGATCGGTCGATATCTTTAGATCATACTATAACGTCATTTTCTTAATAGTTTATGTAATATATACCAATATACAAATTATTATATATCAAAAACACAAATTTATATGATTGTTTCATAGAAATGTTGTAGTAAATTAAATATGACTATGAAATGTTTAAAAAGATCAACATTTTTTTTTAATTATATAAAACACAATCCATTACTTTTGAGGGTTTTAGTTTTTGGTTCAAAAAAAGTAAAATAAAATTGGATTAGATCTTAGAATTTTAGGCTTAAGATTAAGATCCTATAAGATCTTATTAATAAGTTTGTAAAGATTCCACATATGATCATGACGTATGACGTATTTTCTTTATAATTTCGTAAAATTTAAAATTATGATCTGAATATAAACCACCAACTACGTCCTTTTAACCTCCTAGAAAAGTAAATACAACGAAAATTGATTTACCTACATATCATTTAAGCAGACAAATCAAAATACCATCTGTATTAATAAATCTAAGATATAGTTGGATTCTACTATTGTAGCATATACTTAATATAATAGTGTGAGGTTGACGCGCCTTACAATATTTGGACCTTCTGAGTAAATACAATGTACGTCCAAATTACAAGAGGGTCATCATATTAATTATTGCTTGATCTTTCTTCATATGAATTAATCAAATTCGATACCATCAAGTCTCTTAACTCTATGTCCCTATATGCTGGATTTCTTCCTTCTTTTGTTTTGATGAATGAATATGCTTGTAATAAACGACATTCAAAATGGTACAAATAGAAACTTTGTTGAGAAGATGAGGTAAGAGACTCTTATATGTTAATACCCCATACTTAGGGTGTTTGGTGAAACGAGCGGTGACAGTTAGCAATAGTAGTTGACAATAGTAGTTAGCAGTTACAAGTGGCTGTTTGTTTTACTAAACGCATTTGATAATGTAGCTGTAACTATAAAAGTAGCATTTATACAAAACAAAAATGCTAAATGCTAAATGCTTTAGAAATGAGCATTTAGAAAATTAGCATTTAAGCAAAAACAAAAATGCTAAATGCTTGTTGCCAAATAAGCTTTAATATTCAAACGCTAAATGCTAAATGCTCAAATAATTTAAAAAGCTTGTTGCCAAACATACCTTTAATAAAGTGTTTTAGGAAAGGCCATTTCCAAAAATACACTATAAGAGAAAATCAGTTTCCACCTTATAAACTATTTTGGCAATTTCAAACATAAACTTGTGCGATCGTGCAACTGAATTTATTTGTGCGTTCCACTACAATCTTGCCAAATGTCCTTTTTATATTTTTTTGCAGGAAAACATTTTTTTCGCGACTCAATTTTTTTGTGCGACTGATTTGATGTTTTTGTTTCATGAACAATTCATAAAAAACAAAATTTATCCATCAAAAATCACATCGGTGGCACATAAAAACTCTGGTCGCACATAAAACATCCTCGTACATATGGACACTTAACAACATTTTTATGGAGTCGCACAGCTGCACGGTCGCGTAAAAAGTAGCGCGGTCTATATCGAGGAAAAAAATCGCGTAACCTATATTGCATGGAATTCGAGTTTCTTGTAGTCTATTTGGGTAATTAGATCTTTTATTAAAGCAATCAGAAACTAAACTATTTAAAAAATGATTGGTGTGACTTAAAAATGCTTACTTGTAAGTTGTATGGATACAAATGTGTGACAGTATTACTGGTTTGTGAAGAAGTTGGTTCATCTGTTGCAACTAGCAAGATGTCGACACATTATGTTAAACATACAATTAGGTATCTCCTTAGTCGATTATTTCAAATTCACTTTTTTTTGTAACCATGGTTTTTGACATATTATCTGACTAATCCACGAGGTTTAAATACAGACTCAAACTAGGTAAAACCCGCTATTTTTAAGATGTTGGCATGGCCACTCAAAGTTGTTTGCCCTAAGCAGGAATTGAACTCAGGTTATTCCGGCTAAGTAGTTTATATCATAGCATAGGAAAAGTTTGAATACGTACATACTTTTTTTTTCAAGTTATATATCATATTCGTATGCATGTCAATTTATTTTCGGAATTTGAAAATTCATTTATCAATAATACACCATACATTCAATCAATCAATCACAATACTGTCTCTGAAACGCAACTTATTTTTATATATTTTTTATATTCTTGTTTTCTTATAACATTGTGAAATTTAAGGTAAAAGTAATTAAGCTGAGTGAGTAGAGAAATATATATTGAACGTGGAATATTATATAGTCATCGCAAGGTCATAATAATGTTTTATTTTGTTTTTACATGAAAGATGCAAAGTTCTATTTTTTTATTGCATATCATTGTCTTGACATGATTAATTAAGACTAATAATTTTATCTGACGGTAAAGTTGTTTGTAAGTTAATGCATTTTCACTTTGAATATGTTCTGATAAAGTGATTTTCAAAGTGGGATTAGTTAGCATATTTGATGTTGACATGATTTGCTATCAAAATATGAAAATATATAGGTTGCTTCATTCCAATTATTGTAGTTTTGAACATATTCGTGATTCTTCACACAAAGCATTCTAGTAGTCTCCAAATATGCTGTTTTACACGGTGTTCTCGAGTATGACATAAAGAAGAAAATAAAAAGAAACTGAAAAAGTTGTGTTTTCGAGTAACACTTAAGGATACAAATGACTTGAAAAATAGTGTAATTTGATTTGTTTTTGAACTCAAGTGTTTCCTTTCAAAATTAAACGGAAAATATTTATTTTCTGTTACGTTTCTTTTCTTTACTAAAAAACTCGAGTACACAGTAGCGAAGACAATGAAAGTATTTCAGCTCTTTTTGGAAAATATCAGTCGAAATTATAAAAATTCAAGATCGGCTATTAAATGGTCAAACTGTGATATTTTCTTAGTGTTTGTCTCGACGGATGGTCCTGCGCGCATGTTATCTTTTCCCGAGCAATCGAAGTCTTGATTATGATAT
>BQNB010001510.1:72494-100820 GCA_026074375.1 Tanacetum coccineum | reverse complement strand
ACATTTAGAAACGGATAGGCTAAATTCTCATAATATCTAACAAGGGTTATTGTGTGCGGGTTATGTATCAAGTAATTTTCTCAAAAGTATGCTTGAATTTTTTTTAAATTTGATCATAACTTAAGCATTTTAATCATTTTAATGTGAAAAATAGGACAAGTAAACATTCTAATTCCATCCCCCACTTGAATTATACAACGTCCTCGTTGTATAGATAAAACATTAAAAATACAGGAATTAAAAAGAATTAGAATGAGAAACTCCCCTGATATTTGCTCGGTAGATTCTCTAATTTACGTTAATGAGCAAGATTATGTGTTGAACAGCCGCCTTGAAGTTTCAAGACTCTAACACTTTAAGATCTCTTATGTAAATTCTCTACCAATATTTTTCGATATTTTTCACGAGGTCCTGTGTAAATTCTCAGAAAACAAATACAATTCTATCTCTGTGTATTCGTTTGGTTAGACTTGAAATAAATACCTAAAACTATACAGGAAGTCGATACGCCGTATCCATTCCCCAAGATACGCCGTATTGATACCTGTATACGTTGTATTCTTTTAACGAATACGTCGTATAGACTGTGCTGAAAATAAAAAATGGATAACATCCAGATAGTAAATACGCTGTATCCATGGGGTTTGGATACGCCATATAGACAGTCTGGGAAGACAACCTCGATACAAAATTGAAAATTACATTCCGGGTTGTCTCCCGGTAAGCACTTTTGTTTTTGTGAGAGTCTTTAAGTTCGACTCCCTTCAGCTTCTCTTCTCGTCATTCTCCAACTCTATAACCTCATCATCCTCCTTGTCATTGTCACCTCCGTAATATTTCTTCAATCGTTGCCCATTGATTTTGAAGCTCCCGTCCCTGTCAGTGATTTCTATAGCCCCACGTAGATACACCGTTTTAACAATGTTTGGACCGCTCCATTTCGATTTAAGTTTTCCAAGATACATCTTCAAACGAGAATTATAAAGTAGCACCTTGTCGCCTACCTTAAAATCTTTATCACCACGAAGTCTAGAATCGTGTCATTTCTTGGTCTGTTCTTTGTAAATTATAGTATTCTCATAAGCACCATCTCTTAATTTGGCTAACTCATTAAGCTTCATAAGACGACTTTCACTAGCAAGCGTTAAGTCCATATTACATTGTTTTAATGCCCAATGTGCCTTATGCTCGATCTCTACGGGTAAATGGCATGCTTTCCTATAAACTAATCTAAAAGGTGTACACCCTGTCGGTGTTTTGTAGGCCGTCCTAAACGCCCATAACACATAGTTAAGTTTTTCTGACCAACCTTTAGGATTGTACCCCACTGATCTCTCTAGGATGCGCTTAATAGCCCTATTAGTAACTTCAGTTTGTCCATTAGATTGAGGGTGATATGCCGTGAATAATTTGTGAGTCACACCATATCTTCGTAAAGCTTTTTCAAGCTGAAAATTACAAAAATGCGTCCCTCTATCACTAATCAAAGCTTTAGGAACTCCAAACCTAGCAAATAACTATCTTAAAAACTTAACCACAACACGCGAATCATTCATAGGTAATGCTTGAGCTTCGACCCATTTGGACACATAATCGATAGCTACTAATATGTGTTTATTACCTCTAGAGTTGGGAAATGGTCCCATAAAATCTAATCCCCAAACATCAAATACTTCGCATACCTATATGTTATTTTAAGGCATTTTATTCCTTGTAGATATGTTTCCCGATCTTTGACATTCATCACATCATCTTACGTACTCATTAGCATCCTTGAATATACTAGGCCAATAAAATCCGGCGTCATAAACCTTCTTTGCGATAACATTAGCACTATGATTGTAACACCCGCCCCGAGGGGCATCGGATTGCGCAGCGGATATTAGCAATTTGGTGTTACTAAATAGCATCCTTCACTACGATAATAGAATCCGCACCATAGTTCTTAAATGCATAAGGTTCCTCCAAAAGAATCGTTAGCGACTTAGCTAAAAAATATCTCTTTCTTTTTTTCAAAGGGTCCATATTTGGAGGGGAACAACCTTCCACCAATATAATTAACGAAAATCGAGCATACCATGTTCAATCGTATTAGACTTGATTTTAGCCCATTAAATGCATGGTGGAAAATTAATCAGCAATTTCCCCTTCAACTAACACTCCAATATGATGGAGTTTTCTCTAACCTAGAGATGAGTGAAATACTGCGGATTGAGCAAGACAGCTGAGCACCTTTTATTCATTGTCTCCATACAAGCTTCTTCATGTATGGATTTATTCGTCAATAAACTCTTTAGTTATTTAGCGTATTTTGGTATTTGCACTAGGGCTTCGATAAACAGAATATTAATATTAAGTTGTTTCAGATTCTCCAAAAAAAATCGTTGCAATGCTTTTTCTTTTTCTTTTCTCACCCGGTTTGAGAAAGGAACAGATGATTGTTGTGGTTTTACCAATGGTTGAGTAGTCCTTTCACAAATACTTGAAGATTTATTTTTCACACCATCATCATGCGGCTTTTCCTTCACATCTTGTTCAAATCTGGGAGGTTCATTCTTGTTGATTCCAGTTTCATTAATTTCTTTACTACGGGTGACTTCAGATGTCACCTTTTCTCCCCTAGTTGTCACTTCTTTGACTTCATTTTTTGGAATCAAAACATTACTTACAACCTTTAACAATTCGTTTACCTAGATTTTCAGCTCACTCAATAAGTTGCTTCGTGTTTTTAACAAAAGCTCGTTGGTGGTTCTAAATTCTTTAATGAATATCTCCATCTCCTCGTGTTCACGTCTACCTTCATCAATGAATTTAGCCAACATTTCTTCCATAGTTAACCTCCTTCTAAGGTAATTGAACTGATAAGGAGGCTCCCCAAAAACGGTAACTGAAAAAAAGACATAATTTGAAGTAAAACTATTCTAGAAAACTAAACTAGAAAGCTAACTAAAGCTGCTACTGTATCAGACAGTCGATACGTCGGATTCAGTAAACTGGATACGTCGTATTGATGTTTGATGTCGAATACGCTGTATTCAAAGAAAATGGATATGCCATATTCAATAAATAACAGCTGACAGTAGACAAATATAACTAAATTTATACAAAAAATACCAATAAAAACAAGAAATTAAACAATCGCACTCCCTGGCAACGACGCAAAAAACTTGATGTGTCGTCGTGTTGGTTGTTATTTATTATCAAGTTTTACTATTTATTTTATGCCGACTATAATTAAAAACAACACTTTAATGGGCAGTGTACCCGATCAGATGTAGCTTCGTGGTAAGTAGGGTGTCGATCACTGAGAGTGGAAGTTAACTCTTAATACTATTGGTATTTTATTTACCTAGGTTTAGTACTAATCAAACCTAATTATTCTAATTAAACCTAAACTAACGCAAAGGGGGGTTTTCAGCCTTAGAGACTAGCACGAGTTTGGTTCTAATTATCCTAAGGTGATGAAAAATAAAGCACACAAGTGATTAGTAAAAGATTGAGAAGCAGTCAAACATGAGGAAAATGGTATTAGCCAGTTTAATCTAATAATATGCCTTGATTGTCTATTCGTGCAATGATTGTATTAATTCGTTGGTGGTATATCATTCCAAAGTTAGGTGGATCTTCTCCCTAGACTCGAGGTTTGTCGCTAGTTAATCCTGTCACAATTAACCTAAACCCGCATAAAGCTCACACCGTTGATTATAATTTATCTAGGAAACTATATTGGTGGTTATATTGAATCCTAGCTCATAGAGGCTTTACCAACTTACTGCTTAATGGAAATTCATATACTAGTAGTCCACACCCACTTAACTACCTATGGAAACAGGACGTTATGTGTAATCCTAAGTCACCGGCTTAGTCTACCTATCCACTTAACCATAGATCGAAACATGGCTTTCTATTGGTGATCCTATTAGTCTAGCTATATGAATAAGCATTATATGTTTCTATCCTAGACTCTTAGCCTACGCCCAAACAACACCGAAGTTGCAGCGCATTAAATATGTAGGACTAGATCCAATTGAATGATAGGAAAAACACATAATTAAGCACATAAAGGGGTATGAAGTGATAAACATAATCAACATGCAACGAATAAAGAACAATTTATATAAAGACAAATCAAAACATTATATTATCATAAACATGGCTAATACCTAAAGGTATTACCCGATAGTCATTGTAACAATACACGAAATCATAGATGAACGATTAAACATAATGCTAACCGAACGCGTATAGTGTAGTGTGAGATTACAAGAGTTTTCCTATTGATCGGACCACTTTTTCGGACCTTCTTGGCTTTATTGATCTTCTGGAAATCAGACTTGGTGGTAAAAAGCATGTCTAAAATAGTATTTAGGTTTTGGTATTTATAGACTCTAAAAATTAGTCGATACGGCGTATTGGAACTCAATACGGCATATCGGGGTTGCTTGGCGTGGGCTCCAAGAATAAAATATTTCAGAATTTTCTTGAGCTGGTATGGATACAGCGTATCAGACCTCCTGGATACGGCGTATCGGACCTCCTCGATACGGCGTATCAGACTTATTTGGTACGGCGTATTGAGCTCCTCCGCTACGGTGTATTGGGGTCCTTGGGTACGGCGTATTGGGCTACTCCGGTACGGTGTTTTGTACATCTTGGGTATGACGTATCCAGCTTCTTGGGTACGGAGTATTGACTGAAAGTGTGCTTTTCTTGATATTTGACCTAAGTATAATATACAACGTATATACTGATGTGGATACGGCGTATTCTTCAAAGTTAGGCAATGGTCTTTTGATTCATTATAGTCTTGGATACGATCTAGAATAATACGGTGTATTTGCTGTCAGATCAGTAGACTTTCTCGAACTCTTCATTTATGCTCCAAAATGTGTGCAAGTGGGTAATTTTCTTGGGATAAATGATGCTATAAAAGTAATGTTATTTGATTTCATCAAATATCCCCCACTTGAATCATACTTGTCCTTAAGTAGACTCTATAAATTTATTAAAAATGTATCCTAACTGAAGTTAAGGATTTTTCCTTTAAGCATCCTTTCATTTAATCACCTGTACAAAACCAAGCACCTCACGAAATATGAGAATGAAAAGCCTGTTAGCCTCAATTTATTGAGTCGAACAAGGAAGCTCGGTCACTCTACGATAGAGCTTCAGCTTTAATTAGTTAATGTTTTAACAGGATAATATCGGAGAATCAGGCTCGATAGATAAATCTAATATTGTATATGTTTCGGGTTTACCAACAAAACCCGAGCCCGGGCCTAGTTAAATATCCCGCTCTTCACATAAATGTGTAGGGGTATATAAATATTTAGATATTTTCTAAAAATAATCTAAATATATAATAGATATTTCTTTAGAAAATATCTAATTTTCATTAATCAAAATATCTTTTTTTTTCTAAAAATATTTTCTCTCTCAACTCTCTCTCATCTCACTCTCATTTTCGACTCTCTCTCTCTCTAGTTTCTTTGATTCGTTGTTCCGGTTTTGAAGTGAAGCATTAGACGGGTTCCTACAATTGGTATCAATCGCCTCCGAAGATTTCGTGGTTTTTTTGTTGTATAACCTAGTGGAATCGGCCTTTGGTTGGGTTCTTTGTGGCATTCGGTAAGCATTTTTTCGTGGCTCATTTTGGGTGTTGCAAACGCCTTATTAGAGCTCATAGTCTCTAGGCGTTAATGGGTTCTTTTTGGTGATACTCGGGTGAAAAGAAGAGAAAAAACGAGTGGAAACACGTTAGGACCGAACGAGTGGTAAAACGTATCAATCGAACGAGAGGAAAACTTGTACGATCGAACGAGTGAAAAACGTTGGAACCGAACGAGCGGACTCGAACAAGCGGACTCGAACAAGCGGACTCGAACAAGCGGACTCGAACAAGCGGACTCGAACGAGCGGATCGAACGAGCGGATCGAACGAGCGGATCGAACGAGCGGATCGAACGAGCGGATCGAACGAGCGGACCGAACGAGCGGAACCGAACGAGTTGAACCGAACGAGTGGAACCGAACGAGCAGAACCGAACGAGCAAAATTTTTTTTGGACCGAACGAAAATTTTCTAGCAATCTTGTGTGAAGAAAACGGTTTCAGTAAAACAGCCATAACTTTTGATCCGTAAGTCCGTTTTAGGCCCGTGACCTCTCAAATCGAAGAGAAAAACGAGACGGATCACGCTGTAACCACCCGTTGGCAGGTTAAGGATTTTTCGAAGCCCAAAAACATCGTTTTCTATGAGAAATTGACATTTTTCAGTTTTTTTTGGAATTTTTCGCCGCTGATTCCGAATCAAATCATTCACGGTTTTCTATTGATTTTGTAAAATCCCGTTAATTCATTTATCGGTTTTAATCATAGACGTGTAAAATCCCGTGAACGTGAATTGCTTACAAAACCACAACTTCAATCACATCATATCCACTTAAGATCCAACAAAATCTTTCACACTTCATAATTAATAACCAATCATTCATCATGTCTACTCCAGTCAACACATCCTCCACAGATAGTCAAATGCACAATAATATAATGGCAGCTGGTTCGAAAGATAGACCACCAATGCTTGGACCAGGAAGATATTCACAGTGGAGATCACGTTTTCTACGGTACATTGACACAAAACCAAATGGTGGCGGACTGAAAAAATGCATAATAAATGGTCCCTACGTGCCAACAAGTGTACTTTTTTCCAAGCTTTCCAGAACTGAAGGGTCGTCCGCAGTTCCAACCAACATACAGCATTGAAACGTAAACTGAACATGCTCCAAGAACAAAGATTCACTTTTAGTCTGAAAAAGGAAGCAATTTTCTGCTTTTAACTGGTATTAGGAGAGATATCTATTCCCACTGTTGATGCTTGCAACACACTAATGAAATGTGATACCCATTGAAAGGCTACAACAAGTGTGAATTTTGCCCCCCGTTGAACGTACAAGATGTAAAGACCAATTGTTTCTGGGAATTTGGAGGAGTTTACTTCTCAAGATGGAAGATCCATGGCGTGGTATTACTCACGAGTTTTACAAATTGAATGAATGGAGTTAACAAGAACAACTTGCAAGTTTACAAAATGCAAGTGAATGTTCAATTTTCTTCCCAACAACTTCAACAGAATGGTCAAATTTGTGAACGATTGTCAACAAGCAGAAATAATAGACATCGTCTCATATCTCAGTCCCTGTTTTACATCTGATGCCGGTTTTTAAACTGGTGGTTAATGATATACTCTGAGAGAATAGCCAAAAGGCAAATCCATTATGCACTAATTGCGTCTTAGCTCAACCATATTCAATGACTTACTATCAAGAACCAAAACCTCAAAGATCAAATGCAACATCATCTCCAAAAAGACAAGTGCATCTACCAGAACACAAAGGCAAAAGATCGCCAAACCAATACACCTCCATTCTAAGTCGTTTCAGTTTCTGATGAAGACAGTGATCCTGAACAAGCTCGAGAGACAAGGAAAAGCAAAAGAATTTTGGGCACTCCTTGCAAAGATTTCAAGAAGCTCTATAAACCTACCAACAACTAACTTCGAACTTCTTCAAACTCCAGGAACAAGACTGAAGATACCACACCAAGGTATAACAATAACAATCAGTCAAGGCAGTTTGGGAATCAAAGGACAATGACAGTTGCTGGGGCTAAGGAAACAGTAGGCAGTCCGGTAGTGCAACAGCCTAGGATACAATGCTTTAACTGCAAGGGATATGGACACTATGCAAAGGAATGCAGGAAGCCAAAGCGGGTTAAAGACTACGCGTATCACAAGGAAAAGATGATGATGTGCAAACAAGCTGAACATGGTATTCCTCTGCAAGTTGAGCAAGCTGATTGGCTAGAGGACACGGTTGAAGAAATTGATGAACAGGAATTGGAAGCACATTACAGCTACATGGCAAAAATTCAGTATGTCTCACCTGAAGGAACCAGTTCTACTGGTCAGCCATTGGAACAGGTACAAAATCATGATGAAAGTAATGTGTATGACAATGTGATACAGACATCTGAGCAACCTGAATCCTTAACACACATATGTTTTTTGAGAAGGATGATAGCAATGCACACTGATCATCCAAATATATGTTACTAAAATAATCAGGTTGATCAAAATGCTGCAGAATGTGTGAGAGGCGTGCTACGCTTGCTAATCTAATTGCAATTTAACTCTTTGATACGGAGGAAAAAACAAAATGAATTTTAAAGCAATTAAAGAAAGCAAACGCATCATTACTTAAGAATTGACAAGTGCAAAACTATCCTGATGAAACCATAGTGCTTTGGGGGAGGCTATTAGTTGTCGGATAGTTTGTCTGATTGCACTTCACAACAAACAGAAAGTTTGAGAATACAAAGCCCTTTAATGACCCGGAACATTTGATTATGAGAGTTCTACAAACAAAGTTAAATTACACTCTAGGAACTATTAGCTTAAAAGACATGGAAATTAAAGAAGGTTTTAAAACTAAGCTATGAAAATTCGAGTTTCTTAATCAGAAGCACGATGAATTAGTCAAAAAAGAGTCTTTTAACAAAGCACAACTGGAAGGTTAACTCAAAGAGAACACAAAGTCATTTTGATTTAAAGGTAAGGAAGAAAAAGATATTGACAAAATGATTGAAATGGACAAACAGTTAAAGTTTTTGAACGAAATTGTTTATACTCGTAATCAGTCAATTCAGACCATTCATATGTTAGCACCCAAATGCTCGACATATAATGGTAGACCAACCTTTGCTAATCCAAGGTACCTCAAGAAAGCTCAATCGAGAAGCCCTGATTGTATGAGTTCCCATATGATTCTTCTGATCCTGCAACCGAATTTGCCCCTATATGGGAAAGAGACCATGACTCTTGATTAACGAGAGTAGATCAAAATTGAATAAAGATTATGTTAAACCATATGATTACACATAACAAATATCCCCTTTATGAAAATTTTAAAGGACCCCACTGGAGTACTTTATCAGTTGTAATGCCGCGGAAAGGGAAGTTTAGAAGACAATGTGGAGAAAACCGTTTGTTTAGAACAAAGCCCAAACATTGCTAAAAACTTGCCTTTCTACCCGTTTCAAAATCCATTAAGTAAAAAGTAAACAAGTTTTTAACGAAATGACATTTAACATCAATCAATTTAGGGAAATTGTTGATCAAACTTGGGTTTAACATACTAGTGATTACTTCGCGTGCCAACTGCCTCATGTATGGAACTTTTTTTTGATACAACCTTATCTAATGCCTCTTTTCATAAAATCACAAAATGATAGCTTTCGTTTTGAACATGAACTTAAAACGGAAATGCATGAAGATTATGAGTACGTTAAATCCCTTGAAAAAGAGATTGACGAACTTGAATCTGAGAAGGCTGATTTTTCAAATATGAATGATCTACTTCTTGAAGAGTGTGTGTCTAAAGATGTTATATGTTCATATTTGCATTCTTTGTCTGAATTAAATGCTCATACTGAATTGCAATTTGTATCTTTATAAAAGTCATGAATGTGAATGTCTTGCAACAAAAGCGTGTCAAACAAACTGAATTCTGTTAATACGAAGTTCATAATAAAGCTTTAAAAAGTATTTTCTAAACTGGAAAATCACTCGATGTCTCTTGAACTCTCTTACAACATTGTAAAGAACAATGAAAAACAACCCAGTTTGCAAGAGAAAATCTTCCAATTATTTTCGAAAAGAACGTGAACAATATCATGAAATACAAGATTTGTAAGCTCAAATGCAAGACAAGTAACATGGTGAAAATGAGTTAAAGAAATTCAGCTGGTAACAAAAAGAAAGTCCGTGGAAACTCAGTTTGTTGATAAACCATCTGTCGTTTCGACAACCAAATGCTCCAACGAATTCAAACCATCATTTAGGAAAACCGACCCTTTCAAATTCTCCTAAATGAGAAGTTTTCAAACAAAAACAGTCGGTTTAATAAAACTAATGTTTGGATGGTTTTAATTTAAACAAAGAGGACCAGTCACTCAACAAGTTTCCTCAAATGAAACCAACGGGTCGAAACACAAAATGTCTTAAACCAGGAATGTTTAGACTTTGCATCCACCACAACACAAAGCTAGAACACCACAGTTTGCCTCAGCTCTAGGAATACTAATCCTCACATGTCTAAATCTTCAGGTAATTCAACACTAACTATGGTTAGCGAACCACAGCTTAAGAGCTATCAAGTGAAAGATAAGGTCCATGCCAAAACATTAGTCAAGTGAATTTACAAAGAAGGAAGAGAGACAACCATACGATTTCTATATTTCTAAGAAAACAAAGTCTATAAATAACGCGTGTAATGGGACAGTTCAAACTAAAGAACTTCGAAGCAAATGCTGTTTGTGCTGATTGTGGAAAATGTGTGGTTAATTCAGATCATGATGCTTTTTTCAGATACTTGGAAAGTCGTGTAGCTAGTACAAAAGCCTAAGGGTAGTGCCTATTAGTGCTAGTAAACCCAAGAGAAAAGCGAACAAATCTGTTGCAACACCCCATAAGAAAACAGTTGCATCAGATACCACTATTCAGAAATCCAAGAGTTACTATAAGGAGTTGTATGAGAATACAAATCAGGAATGGAAATGGTGGATAGCTAAGAGATGTCCATCAGGATATAAATGGACACAAAAGCCTCTTAGGACCAAAAAGATATGGATGCCTAAAATCAGGAAAGAGGATGTATCAACAAGTATTAGTCCCACTATAGACATTGTCTCTAGGATTACTAATGTCTTGAAGATATCAAATTCCTTAGGATCCAATTTGTCCAATGTTCCATCGTCCTCTAATTCTCTTGCAGATTGTACAACTCATCCTATTCATTGTTGACTCTGGATGCACAAAGCACATGACGGGCAATCTCAAGCTGTTGTGTAATTTTGTGGAGAAATTTCTGGGTACTGTTCGTTTTGGAAATGATCAATTTGCTCCAATTCTTGGTTATGGAGATCTGAATCAAGGAAATGTCACGATCAAACGGGTTTATTACGTCGAAGGCCTCAATCACAATCTTTTCTCGGTTGGTCAATTCTGTGATGCGGATTTGGAGGTTGCTTTCAGGAAATCTACTTGTTTTGTGAGAGATCTTCAGGGAAATGATTTACTAACTGGTAATCGTGGATCTGATCTCTACACAATTTCTCTTCAAGAAACAACTTCATCAACTCCGATCTGTTTCATGGCTAAAGCTTCACCAACTCAAGCATGGTTATGGCATCGAAGACTTTCTCATCTTAACTTCGATTACATCACCTTACTCTCAAAGAAAGATATTGTGACAGGCTTACCTAAGTTGAAATATGTCAAGGATCAACTTTGTTCGTCTTGTGAAATGAGTAAAGCAAAAAGAAGCTCATTTAAGTCAAAAGATGTTCCAAAGGAAGGCTGAATTTGCTTCACATGGACTTATGTGGTCCAATGCGGGTTGCAAGCATAAATGGGAAGAAATATATTCTGGTGATTGTTGATGACTATTCAAGATACACTTGGACTCTTTTTCTACGATCCAAGGATGAAACACCAGAAGTTCTTAAAGACTTTCTCACAATGATTCAACGCAATCTTCAAGCTCAAGTTATATGTGTCCGTACTGACAGAGGCACAGGGTTCTTGAACAAGACACTCCATGCTTATTTCAAAGAAGAAGGCATTGAACATTAGACTTCCACTCCTCGAACACCTGAACAGAATGGCGTTGTCGAAAGACGGAACCGCACTCTTGTTGAGGCTGCTCGAACAATGCTCTCAGCTTCTAAGCTTCCATTATCATTTTGGGCTGAAGCAGTTGCAACCGCATGCTATACTCAGAACAGATCAATCATCATATCGACTCATGGAAAGACGGCGTATCACATCATTAATGACAGGAAACCTTCAATAAAACATCTTCACATCTTTGGTTGCATTTGTTACATAACTAGAGATGGGGAAAATTTAGATAAGATGAAAGAAAAAGGGGATCCATGTGTCATGGTGGGATATTCTACTCAGTCGAAGGGATATCGTGTTTACAACAAGAGAACACGCTTAATAGTTGAGTCCATTCATATCAAGTTTGATGAAATCAAAGAAATGATGTCTGATCACAACAGTTCAGACCTCGCACCACAACGACAAGAGATGTCTATTGAAAATGTCTCTTCAGGCCTCGTTCCTCAAGGACAAAAGGCGTCAGATTATGACAACTCTGACCCCGTGCCCCCAAGACAAAATGTTGTTCCTACAGCAGAAAAGACAGATTCATCACAACAAGGGTTAGAATTTCTCTTCAGTCCTTTACTTGAAGAATATTACAATCCAACACACGGTCTCGCTGAGGAAAACAACAATGATCAAGCACCGAATGCATCGTTTCACCAAGATGACTTTTTCAATCCTTTTTGTACACGGGTACAAGAAATTGGTGAGTCTTCCGTACAAGAAATTGGTGAGTCTTCCTCACGCAACATTGATAATACCGATGTGCATTCATTTCAATACAAAGCATGATTACCGTTGACCAGAGATCAACATTAGAACAAGTTCATAGAAATCAACCATGCCAGATCCAAACCAAGACAACAGCTTGCCACAGATCCTGAAATGTGTATGTTCGCGCTCACAGTGAGTATTGTTGAACCAAAGAACATTAAGGAGGCAATGGCTGATTCTGCATGGATTGAAGCAATGCAGGAAGAACTTCATAATTCGACAAGAAAGACTGAGGAACTAGTCACAAACCATTTTGGCAAAGATGATTATAAAGGCTAAAGTGGTTAGGAAGAACAAGAAAGGATGAAGATTCAGACTGTAATTCGCAACAAAGCGCACGTGTAGCTAAAGGTATATGCCTCAGGAAGAAGGTGTTGTGATTTTGAATAATCATTTGCACCCAGTTGCTCGCTTGGTCGCAGTTCGGATTTTCGATTGCCCACGCAGCATAAAACAATTCCCTTTCCAATCTACAGATGACGTAAAAACGGCATTTCTAAATGGTCCCACTGAAGGAGGATGTTTATGTGCTCGCAGCCGGAGAGGGATCCGTTGATCCAGATCAATCCCGAAAAAGTCTACTTTTTTACCTTCTGAGGAAAGCTTTGTATGGATTAAAGCAAGCTCCAAGAGCCTGGTATGATGAACTTTCCAACTTCCTGATGTCCAAAGGCTTTACTAAAGGTACAATTGACCCAACTTTATTCAAGATAAAATACGGGGAGGATATTCTACTAGTGCAGATTTACGTTGATGACATAATTTTTGGGTCTACAAACCCTAAATATTCAAAAAGATTTGAAAAGTTAATGCACAGTAGATTTGAAATGTCCTTAATGGGGGAGATGAAGTTCTTTTTAGGACTACAGATCCACCAGTCCCCAAAAGGTATTTTTATCAATCAGGCCAAGTACGCTTTAGAAATTCTGAAAAAGCATAATATGGACAACTGTCACTCCATTGGTACACCATTGGCTACTAAACCCAAACTAGATGTAGATTTGAGTGGAGAACCCGTAGACCAATCTGATTATCGTAGTAAAATTGGGTCACTCATGTACTTGACATCTAGTAGACCAGACTTAGTGCAAGCAGTATGCTATTGTGCACGTTATCAAGCACGACCAACACAAAAGCACCTCAAGGAGGTTAAAAGAATCTTTAAATACCTAAAGGGTACCATTAACATGGGACTCTGGTATCAAAGGATTTTGGCTTTGAACTAACAACATTTTTAGACGCCGATCATGCCGGAAGCATTGATACTCGGAAATGGAGGGATACAGTTCCTTGGTGATAAGCTAGTAAGTTGGATGTCAAAGAAACAAAACTGCACTGCAAGTCTTCAGCAAAGGCAGAGTACGTGGCGTTATCTGCAAGTTGTGCTCAAGTAATGTGGATAAGGACACAACTTCAAGATTATGGCTTCAACTACAACAAAAATACCGTTTGTGCTGGACTCTCAGTCAGCATAGCAATATCATGCAAACCCCTTACCAAACATTCGCGACGATGCACATCCATACTCGGTAGCATTTCATAAAGGACAGTTGAAATGGTATAATTGAACTATATTTTGTCAGAAATCTGATACCAATAGCTGACATGTTTACGAAAGCCTTCCTGAGGACTGTTTAGTATCTTGTCAGAAGGCTTGGTATGAGATGTTGACTCCAGCTGATCTGGTCGGGGGGGGGTTCAGGGGCTGGGGCTCCGGGTTTGTCAATGAGATGCTTGATATCTATCATCAAAAATCAATTGTAATATTTTTGAGATAAAGCAAAATACAAAACTATAAATCTTCAAAAAGAAAATCAAATCAGACAAACAAAATTTTCCAAAAACGAATCTTTCGCCATGTCTCTTGGAATCGATAACATTTAGTGTTAGAAATGTCGATTAACATTAAGCACGGGTGTGTAATAGAAGTTTCGAGTGAGAGGGTTTTCAACTAGTTTCAAAAACATGTCCTTTTCTAATTTTCTAGGTGGGCATTTGTGCAAATGTCAGTACATAACCCAGACTTCAAATAACGGAAGGTTTATAACTTATCTCACATCGAGAATTAAGTTTCTCGATCTGGAGCTGTTCTTAGCAAGACCATTCAATGTTTTTTGACTCAAGAAAAAAGGAAAGTGTACGTTTCAGGCGCTTACCCTTAGGTTAGACAGAGAAGTCCTCTAACTATTTGGGTTTTTTCAAAAAGTTGAACTCGTATTTTTCAAGGAATTTCTCGATGAAAATCATAATCTTTCAAAAAATTATGTGTTCAACACTCAACCCTCACAATGTTTTCAAAAGACAACATTTTCTCAATTGCTCTATTTTGAGGGGAGTTATTTCAAAAACAAAGTTTTATTGTCTTGGATACATCAACATCGACAAATTCTTATGTATTCAAAACATTATCAAAATGTTCCAAACCATTTCATGCTGACATATTTTCTCCTACAGATTTTTCTAAAACATATTTTAAACACAAGGTATTCAAAACTAAGTGTTTTTAGTTAAAATAAGGGGTAGAAAATGTAAATTAAAATGATTATTCGATCAAGGTGTGAAGAAAAGGTTTATGTTCGATCTTTTTCCAACAACATCTTAATTTCCCGACGATTCAAAGTCATAAGTGTTAGGTTAAGAATCAAATTATGATCAACCAGAACCGGAGGATCTAACCCAAGGATAATCCAAACGTTAGAAATAGTTGTCTTAGGTATGATTGAGATGAATGTAGATAGGAATAATGCTCTGACTAAGGATTAGTAACACTGAACAAATCACAACTAAGTGTTAGTAATGACGTTCTGGATTAAGCATTGTAAGGCGTGAAGAATGAAAAGAAATGTAGGGATAAAGGCGTCTAAAGAAAGAAGCCCTCCACACAATTAAGGCGAAAACCGGGTCAATACATATGCATATCAGAATCACAAGTTGACTTGCTGACATTGAAAAACGACATCATGGGACCTGTGATGCAATGCAAATCCCTTTCAAACCATTCCGGGTTTCTCTCAACAGAAATTGTCTCATCTGGTCACGGCGGATACCAAGGTATCTATTGACATCTCACTCAGAGATCATGAAATTAACAGGTGGCATATGCTCAGCCTCGAGTATTAAAAACCAAATTGCCACTTATCGAGTCTTGAGCCAAGAGATCAAAAAAATCTCGAAAGGACACATTCCTTTAAACTTGTGAACATCATCAAGTTCACAAGCTGTTATCAAGAGTCCTACGCAATATCATTGTGATATTTGCCAGAACATCCGAGTGATACTAATGTATTCACAATGAAGATGGAAATCCTGCTTAAGCCAGCATCAAACAAGCTCTTGGTAGGTGACTTGCGAGATTCTATATGAATCAAACTTGTGACAACTGGATATCGATTTGGTCCAGTAAATGAATTGACGGTTGATGAATTTTGATAAAAACATGACACTCTCGATGTGTTACAAAAACTCTTTAACGAGTGACACGTCGATTGATTTTCAAATCAATTTTCTTGTTTATCACTAACGTAAACCTGCAGGTCAAACGGTGGTAACGGCAACCTCAATCCCATTCAAATGCTCAATCTACGAAGACATACTATCTAGAAAGCTCAAGATTTAAAGACAAAGACTTCCGCAAACTCTGAAATAAAGCTTTCAAGATAATGCAATAGTATGAGCATGTTGGTCAAAGACACAAGATCGCAAGATGGCAAAGACGATAAAGACAATGACAAAGGCTCAAAGTCAAGATCATAAAGCATGAAGGAACAAGCCTACAACAGATAACAAAGAGAAAGACCAAGAACACTCGAGCTTAAACGACAAAAGCAATCTCACTGATCTCATGAAGGAGTGTCATCAATGAACTCACTTCGGGGGAGATTGTTAGCCTCAATTTTATTGAGTCAATAAAGGAAGCTCGTTCCCGTGTTCAAGACCTCACTTCGAGGGAGATTGTTAGCCTCAATTTATTGAGTCGAACAAGGAAGTTCGGTCACTCTATGATGGAGCTTCGGTCTTTAATTAGTTAATGTTGTAATAGGATAATATCGGGAATCGGGTTCGATAGTTAATCTAATATTGTATATGTTTCGGGTTTAATCCCAAGCAAAACCCGAGCCCGGGTCCTAGTTAAATATCCCGCGCGTCATTTAACGCGACGGGGTATATAAACTCTTTTCTATTTGAAAAGAGTAAGTTGTTCATTTTCTAAATAAATCCATTTCTCTTTTCTCTCATCTCTCTCTCCTTCTTTCTCCTTTCTAGTTCTAATCCGTGATTGATTCGTGTTATGAAGTGTTAAACGGGATCCTACAGGTACTTTTACCGTTAAGGATGCTCGTTATAGGATTGACCAAAATATCCTTCCCACTCTTGCTCATGCTACTACTTGGGATAAATCTATCCCCGGTAAGGGTCAATGTGTTTCATGGCGCAAGGCTACCAACCAAGCGTACCGAACTCTCTAAATATGAAATGAATAGTGAAAATTTTGATAATTGATATTAAAGGAAGATTACTTGTTACTGAAAATGGGTAAACAATGATGGAGATGTCTCATTTGTCCTCTTGTCTTATAGATTAGCCACAATGACGCATAAATGATTTTCTTAGATCTTGAGTGGGGAGGGTACAGTGGCGTCATGGCTTCGTGCCACGCAACAGCCCAGCCCTTGGTGCCAGACACCACACCACACTTCGGCTGTTAGTTTGTCGCGTCGTACATACCAGCCAGCGAGGTAGGTTTCATAATTTTTTTTATTTTTTTTATTTGTGTTTATGTGTGTGTTTTATGTTTGTGTGTGTTTGTTTTGTTATAAAAAAGTGGGGTCTTTGTGTCTAGTGGCTTGTTGTTGCACAATTGTGGAAATCTTTCTTTAGTTGGCATGTTGATTAACACACTTTTTATACATGTGATAGGCGGCGTTATTGAATTTATTCATAATTGATGTGCTCGTGGATTGAAACGTTTGGTTTCTTAATAGCATGAAATGTGTGCAGGTTTACTTGTAGTTTGGACAATGCTATAGTTAGACAGGATGCTCTTTACTTACATGTGTTGTTGAATCAGGGTGTTTAGGGATGGTTTGAGGTAGTACCAAGCTATAGCTGGACCGGTTTCTATCGTCGTTTCATTAACTACACTTTTCAAACAATACAGTTCTTTAACCAAATTGCTTGAAAGATACTTCATTAGAGCTAGCAACAAAGCAGTTCCATATTCCTTAAAGAAAAAACTCACATGCTTTCTGAGATCCTGAGCTCAAATTGGAATCTTTCATATTAAGCTAATGTTGATTACAGGAAATCACTGTTGGAGTAGTCTTCGGAAATTATGGTTTGTGGGATTTTTTTTTCTAAAATGGTGGGGGATTTCACTATTTTAGCAGCATTGGTATGCAGTCCTAGACTTTGTTGACATATGGTAATTGGTGAAATGTCGTTTTAACAAAGAAGTGCCGGGGAAAAGGGAGTTGAGGGTGACTGGGGCTGTTTGCGAAGTGATATTGATGACGGGTTGGTGCATTTTGATACGTTTTTCGGTCGGTCAGGAGATTGTCCTGCTTAATAGATCGCAGTATGTTATAGATCTTGCTCTACCCTAATATGCAAACATTAGATTGTTGTGATTTTGAGCAAACGGTAACAGCTACCGTAGTGGTGCGTAGTCGGGAGTGTGGGTTGTGGTTGTCTATGTGTTTGAAATTGTATTTTTAAAATAGGGGGTCGTTGGTGGACCTATCCGCTCAATCCGTCACCCCCTCAACTTAATACCGACCACCTTGTCTCATCGGATAAGTAAACATGAGTAGAGATAGTGATTACGCGATGAAAATAGACTCGTTACTTTTCTGACGAAAGACTCTTAATGGAAATTAGCACCAGAGATATTCATTACTTGGATCACAGCAGACTTTGCAAAGATTTGGTGAGGTGATATTATTGCGATTTAGGTTTTTTTTTTTAAGTTATTTTGTTTTTGTGTTTTTTTTTTTAATTTGTACGCAAAAAGTAGGAGGTGGAAAAAAATCTTACAAGAGTTCCGATTTACTTCAATAAAAAACAATACTCGCGGAACAAGTCTTCGATGACTATAACTTATAAATAATCGATATGGTCACAAACTTAAACCATTCATTATATTAAAAAAAAAATCCATATAGCAGAAAAAAATAAACACTTTAAACATTGAGGCGGGTCTGTTAGCATTGAAATGCGGTTTCCCAATCTAATAACCGCATACATTATTACTAAATAAATTTACACAGTTGTCGACAAATAGCTAAAAATTTCAGCATAAACTGTGGCCCCCCAATAAGTAAGTGAATAAAAATAAAATATCAGCTAAGCGGCCAAATTAGCCTTGAAAAAAAAAAAAAAACTAGCCCAAAATTAGCCTGAAATCTGGCCCAAAGTAAAAAAAAATACAAAACGGTCCCTCAACTTTTAACTATTTACGATTTTCTTACACAAAAAATCCCGTAAAAAAATTAACAAAAAAAACACGTCAAGTTTTTATTGTTCACAACTTTTTTACATTCATCGGCCCAAAAAAAAGATATCGAACCGTCCCAAAAAAAGAAAATATTCGGGAAAAAATTAACCCGTCCCAACGCAATTTTTTTTCCCGAATCGTACAAAAAAAGGAAATATCCGGGAAAAAATTAGCCAAAAAAAAACAAAAAAATAGCCTAAAATCTGGCCCAAAGTAAAAAAAATACAAAACGGACCCTCACCTTTTAACTATTTATGATTTTCTTACACAAAAATTCCCGTAAAAAATTTACAAAACCGTCCAAAAAAAAGAAAATATTCGGGAAAAAATTAGCCCGTCCCAACGCAATTTTTTTTCCCCGAATCATATTAGCCCCGTCATAACGCATCGGCAAAAAAAACCCCCGAAACGTAAAAAAAAATTATTCGGGAAAAAATTAGCCCCGCCGCAACGCGCGGGTTATTTTGCTTGTTACATAAAATTAGACTTGTACCCGTATATAGCGACGTGATTTATAGCGGCAAATAGTTATAGTATATATTTTGTGGTTTAGTGTTTCATTTATGTCTAGCAATTGACGTTGTCAACTTTTCGTCTATCATCCGAGATGACAACACATCATACCGGTTCCACTTTAAAAAATTGGGGTTAAAATTTGGATCGTGGTTGAGAACATGATTGTTATGAATTTGTAATAAAGAAAAATATGATAAAGATTAGGTAATGTTAGCCTCAAAATATTGAGTCAATAATAGAAGTCATTCTACAAAGTAGTCTCAGTCATGAATTAATATTCGTTGTAATAGGCTAGAAGGGTAAAGGGCTCGTTATGTAATCTAATATTGTAAGCGTTATGGGCTTAAGCCCAATCAAAACCGAGCTCGGCCCGTGTTACTAAACCTAGGCGTCCAAGTATTAGCTAGGTAGTATAAGTACCTCATCTCCACACATGGAGAGGGGTTGCTTGTTCATTTGTAAACTTTCTCACGTATTGAATAATCATTCCACTTTCTCTCTCTAAACCCTCATCTCTTTTCTATCTTATTTTCCCTATTTGATTCTTATACAAATGAAGTGATCATGGTTTGAATGAGACTATCATATGGTATTAAGAGCCTTGGGTGGGTTTAGTGTTCGATTGTGGTATTTGTTTGCGAGCTTATCCGATTTGTGGCATTTGTTATATCAATAATAGTTTTTGAAGGTATTTTTATTTGGAAGGTAAATAAAAGATTTGAAGTTTTGAAGGAGTAGTTTGGGTATTAAAAATTACTCAATTTAAGTTTTAAAAGAGTAAGGAAAAGATATTTTTGCAATATATGTAGTATAGATATGAGTACCTTTCTTGTCCGATTTGTGATGCTGATGTCGAAAATATAAGCCACACTTTGTGGTTTTGTTCTCTTCCTACTTCAGTCTATCATCGGGTCTTTGTGTGGTTAGACTTGCAAACTCCTGCGTAGCGTTTGGTATGCTGTAATCAAAGTAGGAATGGAAACGATTATTACGATAGAATGGAAAAAATCTTGTTTGTTTACATTTATAGGTAGTAATGATTCATTCCAAGGAATGACCTATTCCACCAAAATCATTCCTTAGGGGTCCCCTAGTTTTTTTTTTCATTCCATCCCGTAATAGAATTAAATTACATAAAACCCCATAATTAATTAACCACATTAAATAATTTCTATCATCAATGGGGTATTTTAGTCTTTTTATTATCGGTTCCGTTACGCCTTATCATATAAACCAAACATGATTAATAATGGTAATGAACCATTCCATTACGTCCTTTATTCCATTAATTCGTTTATTTCATTCATTTAAAAATTCTTTCCATCCTACCAAACGAACCCCTAGTCCTTCTAACCTACAAGACTTATACAATTGGATAGACGACATGCACATTTTGCCTTCTCGGAAATCTATCTTGGATGTTATTTGTGGAGTTGTACTCTGGTCTTTGTGGAATTACCGTAACGAGACGATATTTGGCACTTCTTTATTTGATAAGATTCTTGATTGTTCTTATAGGTGGTATTCTTTTAGGAATAATTTGTCTTCCATTTTTTGGAACAATTAGCTTCAAAACCCTTTAATGGTTTCTTCTTTGTAATCGTTTTTCTAGCTCCTTGCTAGTTTTAATATAATTCCGCTGTTAAAAAAAGATACGAGTACCTTTCATATTTTGGGTCAGGTCATGTGGTTGTCTTTTGTGTTCAAGTTGGTAAAACAAGACACTCGTTAGGTGGATGATCTTTTGATTTTTTCATAACCACAATAAATTTGATCCATGAACATCCTTCATATGAAATAATTTCTTTAGCGTGTACGGGTGAAGTAATTGAACAAGATCAACCGTTAGACCAGCTGTCATGGTGGTCATCGACCACACGTGAAGGAGCCTCTTCACGTGCCACGACCATGACGTCCCTCCACCTTCGCACCCCAGGTCCATTTTTTCGTGTTGGTTAGGTGGCGCATACCACCTAACTCAAGCGCACCTTTTTATTATTATTTTTCTTTTTGTGAGTGTGTGTGGTATACTGTGAGATATATTTGTATGAAGTGAAGTATTTTATGTGTGTGTTTAGTTAAGTGATGACCACTACATCTCTAAAGGTGGTGGTAAGTTGATGCGTTGAAAAGCTAATGTCACGTTGAGGTAAAGTGATGATCGAGTGACCATTAAGCCCATCCTTATCATAAGGCTTAGCCAATTTTTACTTTTATGGTTACCGTTTCAAGTAACTTTGAATGAACTAGAAATTTAAACAACTATCAAATTTTTTAGAAAAATTCAAGTACTATTTTCTTTCATTTAGCATGTCGTTAGTGAGATACAACTCGAATGAAAATAAGCTATACACATGAGTTGAAGTTCTTACGTTAAGAAGACGTAGTCTCAATATATATTTCATGTATCAAAACTACAAGATGACAAAACTGTCAAATGAACATTCATCAAGGGTTAAGTAGATCATGAACACAAAGGAGTCTATCAGAAAGAAGTCAAAAATGTTTATATATATGTGTTAATCTGTTACGTATTAAGCAAATGATTTCAACAGGGCCATTCAACAGATTTGTGAACACAAATCACATAAATCAAAAGTAAACGAGAACCACACCAAGCCCTAATATTTGATATCTACATACCAAATAGACGTATGTCACCAACTTTAACCAAAAGTTAACTTTCAATGCCAAAGTTAAAACCACAAACATGGCCACATGGGTATTATGATAGCTCAGAAGTAATCCATTTTTCTAATTTAGATTATTAACTTGATTAGACCACATAATTGGACCGTAAATTCTAGTCTGCAGCGTTGAGACTAGTATATACATGTATTATCTTTATAAATTAAGCTGTTCATAGCTAAATAGATATGGGATAACACTTAAAAATTAGTGAGTTCAAATAACTTAGGTGACTAGTAACTAAGTCTTATTAGGGATACATGCTTGAGAGTATTGCTGGAGCGGGTTGCTGGAGCATGTTGTTGGAGCTTATTTTTACATGCTAGTTTAACTAGCATGCCGTTTAGTAGCTTATTTTTTTTACATGCTCCTTCAAGCTGTGTCAGCCAAATGAGACTTATTTTTAATGGTAGCTTATT
Organism: Tanacetum coccineum; assembly: GCA_026074375.1. Classification (NCBI taxonomy): domain Eukaryota; kingdom Viridiplantae; phylum Streptophyta; class Magnoliopsida; order Asterales; family Asteraceae; genus Tanacetum; species Tanacetum coccineum. The sequence continues at coordinate 78,203 of BQNB010001510.1, read as the reverse complement.
TTTCTAAAAAAATAAGTCCATGCTATAATAAGCTCTGATAAGTTAGCGCGGCAAACATACCCAAAATGAACCGAGACTTGTATTATACACACGAATTGAAGTTACAGTGGCTTTCATGTCGATTATTGGGAGGTCTATTAGAAGTCATTTCTTTAATGGTCATGATACCGGGTAGCAAAAGGCTTCTTGGGTTAAATGGGAACAATGTTTTGACAGACAAAAATACGTAGGCGGGCCTAGCGTGTGTCTTGCTTATTTGCGTTAAATAGAGGCTTGATAAAATTAAAGGGTTTGGATGTTTTCTCTCGCAAAAAGGGGACTCTTCTTTTGGACTAAAAGTTTTTGTGGGCTATTCACGTGTGTGGGTAGGTTTAAAATATTCTTCGGAACTGGGACTTCTATGGCAAAATCATGTTGGCTTTCGATTTTGAGGAAGTTCGATCTCTCTATAGAAACAGGTATGTACGTTTTGAATTATCTGACTTCTTAAGATGGGGAAACGGGGGGTCCACCAAATTCTGTGGATCCATTGGCATACTAGGGGCATTTTTAAAAGGACATTTTTCCTTGGATTATACTGCGCTTGAATCCTCAAAGGATGTTTACTGGTAGTTCCAAAGTATAGGCGACCCGAGGTTTGGTTTCTGCTACTTTCCGTGTCGAATTCCTAGAGGGGGTATCGAGCAAAATCAATTCGAACAGCTTGGTTGAAATTGGTTCGTTTGTCATCTATAGTGCCTGCGGCTGACAAGTATGGGAAAATTGGAATCTGGGGTACGGGTAAATTCTTGGTGGCCTTCTGCTCGTTAGACGTATCGATGGAGATAGGCCTTCCGGAATATTGGAAGGAGAGAAAATTGATGGGTAAATGTGTGTTCTCGATTATAAAATTCATCGGTTCTTGCCTGGAAATCAAGGTCCGATCGCTTTACCTACCCGGTTAAACATTTTCTGTTAGAGGTATTGACTATTAGGATATGTCGGTCTTGGTTTCTTGTTTCCATTTAGTGATAATGCTATTGATTCGGCGGACCATTTGTTTCTTTTAGGTGTGGATTGGTTCGGGAATTGCTAATAAGGTTTTGAGCTGGTGGACATTTGGTCAAGCAAAACTTTGAAACTCATATTGCACGAATGGAAGTCTTGGCTTGTTTTAATTTCTATGGGATTCCTAAACTCAAAAAGATGTTCGAAGGAGTTTGGTACTCCATTTGGTGGTAGTTTGGATTATCGAAACAAGTCCCTAGTTGCGAATGAGAAAAACTTCGGAAGTCGTGCTTATTGATAATGTCATTGCTTTAGTTCATTTTATTGGTGTAAAGTTAGATCTAAAGGACTCATTCGGGATGGAACGAAATGGCTCAAAAACTATAATTATGTTTTGTAATCTAGCTCCTTGCTAGGTTTTTGTTTCTAATAAATCGCTTTCCAAAAAAAAATCGTACAAAAGATGTGGATTGAAAATAGTTAGAGGTGACCTACTATTTATAGGAGCTAAAAAATAGCCTGTCAGGAAATGGCGGTCCCAGATATATTAGGGGGCCGCCAGATATTTAAGGGGGCCGCCGGCTTATTTAAGGGATCGCCCCGACATACGCTCCTGTTTTTGTCTTTTTGTGGTGACAAACTTGTCTGGTGAAAGTTTAACATGTTTTAGGGGAAAAAGAACCATGATTTGAAATTTTGAAATACAACTATTATCATAAAACAACATTTTTCTTTATAATTCAAAAATAATTTGTCTAAAAAATTTTTGAGAAATAATTTTGTATATATTAGAAAAAATATAAAGTTTAAGGGAAAATAAAAATTATTTCTCTTGATCGTCCTACATGTTTAATGTTGTTTGTACATACCCTTATGTGATTTTAGGTCGGGTGCAAACAAACTGTCGGTGTTGATGCATACTTGAGGACGTCGAGGAGATGCAAGATGCATGTATGATTATGAATTTGTGTTTACGAGTATCTTGTGCACTTTATGTTAGTTATTACAAAGTCACATGTTTGCATCACCAAAAATAAAAACGATCGTAATATTTGCTAACAATCTATCCCTTTTTGATGGATGAAAACTATGTTTCAACTAAATCTACATAGTAAGTTTAAAAAAGTTACTCGTTTACAACATCCCTTCTCCTTTTTGTGAAGACAATAAGGTATTATTGGGTTATGAGAAGATGGTAATGTGCTACCGGGTTTACAAGTGGGGAGGATATGAGAAGAAGATAGGTGCTCCGAGTATATAGGTTTGAGGAGAGGATATGAAAAATAAAGGTGAAGGTGATTGTGTGTTTCTTGGATAGTTTAGAAAAGGTCATGAGAGGTGAGAAGTAGGCAAGACAAGAGGGTAGGTACTTCGAGTGTATAGGTTGAAGGAATGAGGAAAAGGTAGGTGATCCAAGTATATTAGTTGGAGGATTTGAGAAGGACCAACATAAGAAATTATGGTTGAGGTTGGTTTTTTTTTCTTGGATAATTTAGATGGACGTATGAGAAATGAGAGGTGAAGGCATGAAAAATAATGTAGGTACTTCAAAATATATATGTTGGAAGGTGTAGAGAAGGGAGGGACCTTAGGTTAAGGGGGATTTTGAAGTGGAGGACGGTGAAGGTATTTGGAGTTTCGAATGAACCAATTTATTTGATGACAATCCCCGATTTTTTCTTCCTATATAGGTGAGCTCTGGCATCTTCCCAGTGATGTCTTTATCACACGGTTTAACAAAAAACTCCATGCTATTTACCCATATATCTTCTAGCTCTCCCTTGCTCATTGCGTACCCATGATAATTACATTTCTTGTATATTGACTATAACGGATCCATAAATAAATTACCATCGATGCTTGAGAAGTTCGGTTTGCAATTTAATGGTGTTAGAACGCTTGCAAAGTGCTCCCCTTGTTTGAGGCACCAAGAAATCAAGATATGGGTGTGTGCTACAAAAAACTAACGTTAGTTGGAACAATGCACAACACACACACATACCACACACACAACATATTATATATAGTGTAATTTATTTTCCGAGCATCCAAAATTTTAAGTGCGAGTAACTTCTCAAAAACATACATGCACGTCTTTAATAATCGTATTTCTGCACATATGTTTTAAATAGAACAAATATGTTTAAGGAATTTGATGAGAAATTGTATATACAATTTTTTTTTGAAAGTGTGCATATTCAAAGAAAAAAATTGTATTTCCAATTTCTCATCAAAATCTTAAAAAAAAATACGTTTTTTCAAAAAACTATTTGTTTATTTAGGACATATATGTAGAAATACAATTTATTGAAGGCGTTGCATGTATGTTTTTGAGGGGAGTTTCTTGCAGTTCTCGCCACTTAATTTGATGCTGAAATAAATAGTCCCTCTCATATTATATATATTATATATATATATATTATATAATATATATTATATTATTGTATATTATATATTTTATATTAATATATTTTTAGAAAGGGATATTAGCGGGGAATTAGCTATGCATTTAGGTGTGGTTTGTTAGTATTCTAAAGTATGACATTAAAAGATAGTTAGAAGCTGGACAACATGCAAACTTTTTTTTTATAAAAACAACAATCTAAATGATATAATTAAAAAGACTCAAGAAGTATGTTTAGGAGAAAAGATTAGAATCGACTTTCTAATAAATAGAAGGGATTCGTTTATTGATTGGACACAAAATTCTTATGAGAATGATTCTTTTAAAAGTAGATCAATGACAACTTAATATCTTGGCAAAATTATGTCAATTATATTATTTACTTTTAAAGAATAAAAATAAAATATGACGGGATCGGAGACGGATGTGTATTGGATGTGAATGAAAAATGGTTTCCCATAGAGCCAAAAAGTGGGAAAGGATGAGCAAATAATAAAGAAGGAACGTCTGTTGAAGAGAGGAGTGGTTGACTAGAAAAGACTGAGTTATATAATTTGCACTAACTATTGGGATGTGCATATGATCCTATCGAGACTGAAGTAGAGATTTAGTTTAATTTCAAGGTTGGTTTGGTGTTTGTTAGTTAAAATGTTGAGGAACAAAGGTGGGATGTGAAATGAGGTAGTTCTTTCGATGCGTGGCAAGGAATAATGAGAGATGCCAACAACTGTGGTGACTCAATAATCTTGAAGATTGAATAATGATGACATCAAAATACGCTACTTTTTATTATATCGTTTTTTTTTTTTATTTTTTTTTTTTTTTTTTTTTTTTTTTTTTTTTTTATTTTCTTTATATTTATTGATTTTTATTTTTTTTTTTATTGTTTTTTTTTATTTTTTTTTCTTTTTATTTTTATTTTTTTATTTATTCCCCAGCACCTCATTACTCTTTTGGTTTCTTCATCTGTTGTGCCCAATTTTGTTTTTTATATAATTATTGCTAATTATTTGGTAACTTAATTGCTGTTTAAAGTTGTTAAGTTGATAAATGCAGTAATTCAGGAGTGTTTTGTGAAGACAAGCTAAAAGGCGCTTAATTTGGAGCTGAAACAAAGACATTTAAAGTTTGCTGATTTTTGACCAATACGCCGTATCCAGCAAAAAGAGATATGGCGAATCAGGGTCAGAACTTCACAAGAAAATGCGTTTGACCAATTCCTAATACGGCGTATCCCTTTTGTTTACATACGCCGTATCCATGAAGATAACTATTCGAAGATACAGTAAATAAAGTAAATTGGGAATGATATCACTAATTGATTAAGAACGTAGCGCGCACTCCAAGGAATCCAGCCTAATACGCTGTATCGACCTAACCAGATACGGCATATCGAGTCTTTTTCAGGCATTATTAATAGAAGACTCAAAAATGAGTTTTTAGTGGGCAATATCATATTCTATATACCATACACATTAAAGACGAATTTTAGAAGAGAAGATCAGCCACCAAGGTCAAGCATTGATTACAAATCCATAAAAGACATCGTGTAATTTTTACTCTCTTAATCGTTTGATTTTTATTGTTTGATTACGCTTGTATAATTACAATGGTTGTGGGCTAATACCCTCGGGTATTAGCCATCTTAATGAAAGTTCAATGTTTGGTTTGTTTTAAAATCGATTTCTTAATTTATCGTTAATTGTTTAATTATGTTTATCACCTCATACTTGTTTATGTGTTTGAATATGTGACCTATCATTTAACTGCGTCTAGTGATACCTAAAAAGTAATCTAGATACCGGGATAGCTCTCTATATCGTGTTTTATATTACTGGACCAATATGATCACAAATAACATTTTGTCTTTATCTTTGAATTATAAGCTTAGTTGGACCGGTAGGTGACCTATTTATGTTTCAGCAATCATGCTCTTAATTAACTTAAAAAGATTTTAATAGTAGACTACCAATATATAAAACACCGTCAAATAGTAAGTGGGTAAAGTCTCGTTGGGCTAGGGTTTTAACAGGATCACCACTGCTTTGATTCCCTAAGATAGATTATAATTAAACTAAAGGATGCTTTATGCGGATGCGTTAATTGTTATAACACCCCGTGTTTTCAGGTCATGTTACGATTTCAATCATTCCATTTTCTTTCTATTTATAGAATATTACGTATTTACTTTTTATTTAAATCGCCTAGTTAAATCCTAATAAGTAAAACTTAACCAATGCTTCTTAACAACGTGAATAAGGCTACGTTTAAACTAAAGACTCTAGTTAACATTTTTCTACGACTTAACTAACCAAAAT
>BQNB010001510.1:61924-66924 GCA_026074375.1 Tanacetum coccineum | reverse complement strand
TTTGATTGACTAATCCTTTATATTGGAATGGTTGAAGAGTCAAATGGTTTGGCAATTCCTCAGCAGGGGATGAATCGAGAGAATTTTGAATTAGAGCTCTAGATTTTTGTTCATCCCTCGCCGCAATAGTATCTCGGGGTTTGCAGCGATAACTTGGTATATCTACTATACGACCGTTGACTAAAATATGTCTATGGTTAACTAATTGGCGAGCTCCCGGAATAGTCGGGGCCATACCCAACCGAAAAAGGATGTTATCCAGGCGCATTTCAAGTAATTGTAGTAAAACTTGACCTGTTGACCCCTTTGCCTTTTCGACGATACGAACGTATTTAAGTAATTGTCGTTTTGTAAGACCATAATGAAAACGCAATTTTTGTTTTTCTTCTAGACGAATACGATATTGGGATTTTTTTCCCGGAACGCGATTGGTTTCTAAGATCACTTCCAGCTCTGAGCCTTTTATTAGTTAGCCCTGGTAAAGCCCCCAGGCGACGTATTTTTTTGAAACGAGGACCTCGGTAACGCGACATAAAGACTCCTTCTTTATATTTAATTTTAATTAATTCTTATTGATGAAATTTCATTCTACAGAATAAACCTAAACTAAAAATGAACTAAATTCTAAATAAAGCCAAATTTACTGATATTCTATTAAACATTAAAGAATAATGAGATGAGTTGGATAAATATCCAGATCGTTATATTTTATATATAGAAAAAGAAAAGATATAGAAAAAGAAAAGGATTCTTTTCGTGAGATAGTTGGAAATTCCTATAACATAATAAATCAATGGCTTTTGCGAAAAGAGGAAGACATTTTTTCGCTTAGATTTCAAAGCTGCATTATAAACCATGTCAAAGCTGCATTATAAACCATGTAAAAAATCGAATAAACTAAATAGAGAAAAGCCGACTATCGGAATCGAACCGATGACCATCGCATTACAAATGCGATGCTCTAACCTCTGAGCTAAGCAGGCTCGCATAACATAAATTCGAATGCATAGGAATTCCGTAAACTCTTAGAATCTTTCCTATTAACTATTTGAATTCTTGGCTATTCATATTCGCTATTCATAATATATATATTTATTTAATTTAATTAAAGAATAAATCGAATTTCAAATAACTGTTAAATATTATAGAACATAACGATTAATCTAGCGATATAGAACCAGTCATAAAAAAAAAAAGGAATCGATCGTTCAAGTATTCAAAATGGAATGGCGAAATGAGTGGAAGAGAGACAGATGTATAGGGTATGTATCCACCTATATTGAATTGCGGATACAGAACTGATAAAATCGTTTTTGATTGGACCGAATAAGAGCCTCCTATACAAAAAGAAGATAGACAAGAAATCAAAGACAAAGAGGAGAAAACACTTTTTCGAGACAGGAATCGGCATCTATCTAATGAATTCAACGGTTCCGTTATAAATGAAAGAAATAAAGGAAAGAAATAAAGGGACGGGATCATAATGAGATTTTCATCTCAAAAAGGGGGATATGGCGAAATAGGTAGACGCTACGGACTTAATTGGATTGAGCCTTGGTATGGAAACTTACTAAGTGATAACTTTCAAATTCAGAGAAACCCTGGAATTAAGAAAAATGGGCAATCCTGAGCCAAATCACGTTTTCCGAAAACAAACAAAGGTTCAGAAAGCGAAAAGAAAAAAAAAGATAGGTGCAGAGACTCGATGGAAGCTGTTCTAACGAATGGAGTTGATTGTCTTACATTGGTAGAGGAATCCTTCTATCGAAACTTCAGAAAAGATGAAGGATAAACCTGTATACATAATACAGAATTGAAGAAAGAATCAATCAAATATTCATTGATCAAAGATTCACTCCATAATCTGATAGATCTTTTGAAGAACTGATTAATCGGACGAGAATAAAGATAGAGTCCCGTTCTACATGTCAATACTGGCAACAATGAAATTTATAGTAATAGGAAAATCCGTCGATTTCAAAAATCATGAGGGTTCAAGTCCCTCTATCCCCAAAAAGACCGTTTGACTCCCTAATTCTTTATTGTATCCTTTTGATTTATCTTGTTTTTCGTTAGCGGTTCAAAATTCCTTATCTTTCCCATTCACTACTCTTTATACAATTATACAAAAGGATCTGAGCGGAAAAGCTGTTCTCTTATCACATCACACGGGATATATATGATACATGTACAAATGAACATCTTTGAGCAAGGAATCCCCGTGTGAATGATTCACGATCGATATTTTTATTCATACTGAAGTTATTCTTTTGCCAAATTATAGGACCTGGACGAGGCTTTGTAATACCCTTTCAATTGACATAGACCCACGTTGTCTAGTAAAATGAAAATGAGGATGCGACATCAGGAATAGTTGGGATAGCTCAGTTGGTAGAGCAGAGGACTGAAAATCCTCGTGTCACCAGTTCAAATCTGGTTCCTGACACACGATTAATTTGTATGAGTCTCTATTCTACTAATTGATATGAATACATATTCATTAAGACTATAGATAATAATACATATTATCCATCTCGGTCTTTAGAGATATACCTTTTTATAGAGGCGGAAAGAGTTTATTATACAATACATACAAATACAATACATACAAATACAAAGTATGTAAAAAAAATGAGTTCGATTTTCGCTTCTTTTTGATTTATCCTCTGGTTGAAAAAGAATGTTAATACTTCATACACATATACATATTCGAAGGTTAAGGTTGAAACATTCAATAGAGTAGGTAAAGGATGCCAATAAACAAGATTCAGTTCAGATACTGTAAAATAAAAAAATCCGATTTCTTTTCAGTTATTTGTATTTTCCTTTATATTCCATTTTGCATTTCCTCCTACATTACACGACTTTCTAGATTCCCCCGAAGTGATGTGTGCAGTCCAAAGTTGATGCTGCAGAATTCATTTGGTTCCTCCTATCGACTTGGCTCATCCAAAAAAAGTATTTTCAAAATTTGAGAATCCCAATGAATCACTAATTTTAGTGTATTTTTTTTAGTCTATACATAATAAAAATACAAACCATAATACAAATGAGACTTCAATTACTCTGTTTAATCTATAATCTAGAATAGAACCTTGAATCTATAGAATTGTAGAAGTGAAGATTGGTTTTTTAGCATTCAATGAGCATCTTGTATTTCATAAAAATTGGGAGCAACATAATCCTTACGTAAAGGCCATCCTATCCAACTTTCAGGCATTAAGATACGTTTCAAACGTGGATGATTATCATAGTAGATTCCCAACATATCATAAGATTCCCGTTCTTGAAAATCCACGCTTTTCCAAACCCAGAAAACAGACGGAATTCTAGGATCCCTCCTCGGGGCAAATACTTTTATGCATACCTCTTCTGGTTGATCCACACCATACTCTATTCTAGTAAGATGATACACACTAGCTAATAGTCCGCCTGGTGCTACATCATAGGCACATTGGGAGCGGAGATAATTGTAACCATATACATATAAAATGACAGCAATGGAATGCCAATCCCCGGGTTTTATTTGTAAAGTCTCTATTCCTTGGTAATCAAAGCCCAAAGATCTATGAATTAGCCCATGCTTAACTAGCCAAGCAGACAAATTACCCTGCATCTTTTTTCTCTCTCCCGCATTTTTTTGTATAAGTATTTCAGATTTACGATGAAATTTCTGAAGATTGAGCCGCGACTTTTTATTCTGTGCAAAGGATCCTGTTTAATTTACTAATTCGTGGGAAGATACTGAACTTTTGTATTTGAAAAATGTTTCAGGAGGAATTTCTGAGGTAGCTGGCGGTTGATAAAGGAATCCTTGATCATAATTTCCAGTATGAATACTATGCCCAACCTTAAACTTGTGATTGGTAGTAAAACACCGATTCTCTCGCTGAGACAGAATTCTATCTGGATAGATTTCTCGAGATATTTTCTTACGAAGTTTTGTTATAGCATCTATAATTGCTTCTGGTTTGGGTGGACAGCCCGGCAAATACACATCCACAGGAATTAGCTTATCGACTCCACGAACAGTACTATAAGAATCGGTACTGAACATCCCCCCTGTAATTGTACATGCTCCCATAGCAATAACATATTTTGGTTCAGGCATTTGCTCGTATAATCTCACTAAGGAGGGGGCCATTTTCATTGTTACTGTTCCGGCTGTTAAAATAAGGTCCGCTTGTCTAGGACTCGATCTTGGTACTAGTCCATAACGATCAAAGTCGAATCGTGAGCCTATTAGTGAAGCAAATTCAATGAAGCAACAACTGGTACCATAGAGAAGTGGCCATAAACTAGAGAGTCTTGACCAATTTGAAAGATCATTTAATGTAGTTGAAATAACTGAATTTTGGGTTGTTCGATGAAATAAGGGAAACTCAATGGAATTCATAACTATCTCAAATTTTTTCCTTTTTTCTTTTTATTGTCTGAATATTCAGGAGCTAAGACCATTCTAATGCCCCCTTTCGCCATGCATAAACTAAACCAATAATTAAAATAAGCACGAAAATTAAAGCTTCTACAAATACAGATACACCTAATACATCGAAACTCATTGCCCATGGATAAAGAAAAACTGTTTCAACATCAAAAACAACAAAAACTAGAGCAAACATATAATAGCGGATTCTAAATTGTAACCAAGCGTCGCCTATTGGTTCTATACCCGATTCATAACTAGAAAGTTTCTCCGGTCCTTTGCTACTCGGAGCTAAAAATCCCGAAATGAAAAATACCAAAATAGGAATAAGACTTGATATTATGAGAAATGCCCAAAAAATATCATATTCGTAAAGCAGAAACATAGATGAACTCCTATGAACATGGAAAATATACCGGATTAGTCAATTCTACTTGAAATTGTTAAGTCGTTCATAACTGTTTAGTTAAAGTAAGAATTGCTTTTGATCGAACCATCTAGTTTCCTTTCAAGATTCATCGATTAGAATCCTATTTTTTTTTTATTTATTTTTACTTTATAGTTAAAACTAACT
>BQNB010001510.1:49424-54424 GCA_026074375.1 Tanacetum coccineum | reverse complement strand
CTTATAAAAATCGTATCGATTCTTATAAAAAAAGACAGGATTAACCGAGGTTGTTCAAACATATATAGGGCAATTAAACGGTATTAATGTAGCAATTAGGGTTATGGATTTTTAGTTTTGGGGGATAGTATGGGATCCGTAGTTGGGGATAAAATTGCCTGTTTGATTGAATACGCCACTAAAGAATTTCTACCTCTTATTATAGTGTGTGCTTTCGGAGGGGCACGCATGCAAGAAGGAAGTTTGAGCTTGATGCAAATGGCTAAAATATTTGCTGCTTTATATGATTATCAATCAAATAAAAAGTTATTCTATGTACCAATCCTTACATCTCCTACTACCGACGGGGTGACAGCTAGTTTTGGTATGTTGGGGGATATCATTATTGCCGAACCCCATGCCTACATTGCCTTTGCGGGTAAAAGAGTAATTGAACAAACATTAAATAAAACAGTACCCGAAGGTTCACAAGCGGCTGAGTATTTATTCCAGAAGGGCTTATTCGATCTAATCGTACCACGTAATCCTTTAAAAAGCGTTCTGAGTGCATTATTTCAACTCCACACTTTCTTTCCTTTGAATCAAAATTAGAACATAAAGTTGAATTATTTTGAGCAAACAAGTAATTAGTTTATCGGAATAATATCATTTTTATCTTTTTATACCTTACGATAATCCTATTTTGACTAAGAATCCCTGCTGGATGGGATTCTAACAAACCCTTTAATATAAATAGATCTAATCTAACTAATTCTAAAACTAAATAAATAGAATCTAATTCATTTTTAAGAAACTTTTTGCTAAATTGGAAGACAAGAGAAAAAAATGAATCAAATCATATCTCATCTATATCCTTTCAAATATTTCATGTAGACGGATGAAAAACTACATTATATACTCATTTAGAATTAGAATAGATTAGAGAGATAATAATAATCCCAATTTAGAATTATCAAATTATACTTATAATAAGATATAAGATAAGATATCTTTATATATAATAAGATTTATCTTTATATTCTATAAATATAAAATCTAAATAATAATAACAGGTACAAATAGTAAAGCGAGGTACCCATTCTATGACAACTCTTAACTTTCCCTCTGTTTTGGTCCCTTTAGTAGGCCTAGTATTTCCGGCAATCGCAATGGCTTCTTTATTTCTTCATGTTCAAAAAAACAAGATTGTTTAGAGCCGAGGGCACAAAATCTCATTTTTAAACTGACGCTTGTATCATAACACAGATATCCTTTTAGCAAAATATGGTATAAGCGTCTTCCGACGAAAATCTCCCAAAATGCTATATTCTAGCTATTTTCAAACAGACCCGAATTGGCGGACGGCTGAATTGTAAAGTTGGTCTATCTATATGCATGTGGCTATCTTTAGTGAGATCATACGAAGGGTATGTTATTAGTTTAGATCTAACCAATTTAATGAATTACTCCTAAAGGTTCACATCAAACTATTGCTAGTTGATGCGAGTTACTTCGGAAACAAAAGGACTAAAGTCAAATTCATTTGGGGTATTCTCTCAATTAAAAAAAAAAAAAAAGCAACTGGATCAAGTATGAGTTGTCGATCAGAACATATATGGATAGAACCTATAACAGGGGCTCGAAAAACAAGTAATTTCTGCTGGGCTGTTATCCTTTTTTTAGGTTCATTAGGATTCTTGTTGGTTGGAACCTCGAGTTATCTTGGTAGAAATCTGATATCTTTATTTCCGTCTCAGGAAATCGTTTTTTTTCCACAAGGAATTGTGATGTCTTTCTATGGGATCGCGGGTCTTTTTATTAGCTCTTATTTGTGGTGCACAATTTCGTGGAATGTAGGTAGTGGTTATGATCGATTTGATAGAAAAGACAGAATAGTGTGTATTTTTCATTGGGGATTTCCTAGAAAAAAATCGTCGGGTCTTCCTCTAATTTCTTATAAAAGATATTCAGTCCGTCAGAATAGAAGTTAAAGAGGGTATTTATGCGCGTCGTGTCCTTTATATGGATATCAAAGGCCATGGGGCCATTCCATTGACTCGTACTGATGAGGATTTTACTCCACGGGAAATGGAACAAAAAGCTGCTGAATTGGCCTATTTCTTGCGTGTACCAATTGAAGTATTTTAAGAAACGAGCCTACAAATGCATGCTTTCTCAGCAGGAGGGCAAAAATGCAAGAATCCTCTTTTTCTATAACATAACTTAATTGAAATTTATTCAGAACATCCCTTCGAGTCAAAGCAGATATATATGGAAAAATAAAAATAAAAAGAGTGAATAGATTATAATTCAATAACTTGTAATAGAACTGATGCATGAGAGAAATATTAGATTACATAAAGTCGACGAATTCATTAACAATTCACAGATGAAAAAAATGGCAAAAAAGAAAGCATTAACTCCTCTTTTCTATCTTGCATCTATAGTATTTTTGCCTTGGTGGATTTCGCTCTCATTTCAAAAAAGTCTGGAATCATGGATTAAAAATTGGTGGAATACTAGGCAATCCGAAACTTTTTGAATGATATTGAAGAAAATAGTATTCTAGAAAAATTCAAAGAATTAAAGGAACTCCTCCTCTTAGAGGAAATGATCAAGGAATACTCGGAGACACATCTACAAAACCTTCGTATAGGAATTCACAAAGAAACAATCCAATTAATCAAGATACACAATGAGGGTCGTATTCATACGATTTTGCACTTCTCGACAAATATAATCTGTTTCATTATTCTAAGTGGTTATTCTATTTTGGGTAATAAAGAACTTGTTATTATTAACTCTTGGGCTTAGGAATTCCTATATAACTTAAGTGACACAATAAAAGCTTTTTCTCTTCTTTTATTAACTGATTTATGTATCGGATTTCATTCGCCCCATGGTTAGGAACTGCTAATTGGCTTTGTCTATAAGGATTTTAGATTTGTTCATAATGATCAAATTATATCTGGCCTTGTTTCCACTTTTCTAGTCATTCTAGATTCAATTTTAAAATATTGGATTTTCCGTTATTTAAATCGTGTATCTCCGTCACTTGTAGTGATTTATCATTTAATGAATAACTGAAAAATTATCTACCTAATCCAATTATAATGTTTTTATTACTTTGCAGTTATACATAAGCAAAGCATTGAAAAAAACTTTATATTTCTACCCATCCTGGAGATTCATCTTATATTCCTATATATTAATCCAGTCAAATTATTATTATTTTAGTAAATAACAGAATCGTAGATAGGAAACTCCATTAATGACCTACCCTAATTTATTGTAGAAATTTTCGGGATCAATGGTTGGACCATGCAAACTAGAAATACTTTTTCTTAGATAAAGGAACATATTACTCGATCTATTTCCATATCGCTCATGAAATCGTGAACGGGTGGATCTTTACTTAATTCTTCCTCTACATTCATTGATTCTTCTAAGATGCATTTGTTAATCAAAGCTTCGTTCTTCAAATCACTATCTTCTAATGTGTCATACCACTCATAATCTTGATAGCGAATTGAGTTGCCTTCTCGGATCATTCCAGGTAAGTCTCCCTTGTTGCAATATCCATCTTCCTTCTAGTTATAAGTAGGCCATTTAATAGTCCTATTTTTGAAACAAAATGGCTCACACTCATGATTAATATTGTCAGTAGGTTCAGTCCAGACCCCCTTATCAATCCATGATTTTTCATCGACCCATGGTATTCCATTGTTCCACTCGTAGATCCAATCATCTGTATATTCTTTGTAAGTTTTAAATCCAAGTATATCTTTAATAAGCACATCATCATCAATCTTGAAGCTATTCTTTCCCCGGACCCCGCTACCTACTAAGAAAGACACTTCTTAAAATATCCTATATACGTAGGCGGAAACAGAGGAAGGGGCCAAATTTATCCTGACGGGAGCAAGAGTAACAATACAGTTTATAATGCTACAGCATCAGGTATAGTAAGCAAAATCCTACGAAAAGAAAAGGGGGGATACGAAATAACCATAGTGGATGCATCCGATGGACGTCAAGTGGTTGATATTATCCCTCCGGGGCCAGAACTTCTTGTTTCAGAAGGTGAATCTATCAAATTGGATCAACCGTTGACAAGTAATCCTAATGTGGGTGGATTTGGTCAGGGAGATGCATAAATAGTACTTCAAGATCCATTACGTGTACAAGGTCTTTTGTTCTTCTTCGCATCTGTTATTTTGGCACAAATCTTTTTGGTTCTTAAAAAGAAACAGTTCGAGAAGGTTCAATTGTCCGAAATGAATTTCTAGACTGGCGTATTTATCGACATCAAGTTTGTAAAAAGAACTTTTTTATCAATTATCTATGATAAAAAATGAAATTATAAAAAGAATTTTGTTCTTTTAGACTCTTTTTCTATGAGATGCCAGGAATTTCTTGTACGACATTCCTAGACATAGTATATAGAAAGACTATTTGACTTGACCCCTTCTTTTTTTTTCAAATTTAGGCGATGCTATTATGTTTGCTATTGTCATATTAAAATGTCAAAATGCATTTGAGTCTAATACATACCTTTCACTTTGGCTAGATCCTATCCTAAAGTAAACCGGGAAATAGAACTAATATTATTAAACGACACAGCAGGAGCACTGTCTCATCACAAGGTCCTCCAATAAAACTGTGGAGGTTTATATTTTACGTCTTCCTATTCTTCGACACAAGAAAAGGTGTTGTGAAAAATCCATTTCTTGTGTCGAAATAAAAATGGAATCCTTATATCTGTTCGTCAAAATTCCTAGTGTTTTAGTTTCTGTTTTTTTTACAATGGTCTCAGAACGTTTTTGGGTTATTTTGCGTATTTTATTATTATTATATACTAAATTCTATTAGAATAATCAAGAATACGTATGACTATAAAAGTGGTGGACAAACAAAAGAGGAGGGGAAAATTTGTTGAGTAAATAGAACTTCGTCAATGAACCTATAAAAAAATATTATAATTATTAAGAACTCAACGGGACCTTCTACCTTAAATCAGA